>JALLAR010000912.1:0-21750 GCA_036939335.1 Conticribra guillardii
GACTTCTTTAGTGTTAGTGACAACTTTCCAAACCAGGCCCCGAGTATTTGAACCAAGCCGATTGACCCATTGGTTCACCGACCAGTGATAATAATAAAAGACATTCTAAGATTTGGGCGAGAGTATCATAGGTACCATATTATGGTATTGTAGACAAAAAGATAAAAGACCAAGCCGGCTCACATGTACTTGATGTTTGATGTTTGATGGTGATTAGCTTGCTTATCCTTCCAATTAATGCATCATAAATCATAATATTATTATCTATGCAGTACCATAGTATCTGTACATATTGTACTACATAAAGAGACACACCACAACATCATGCAACATAATTATTACAAACTACATCATATTATTGTGATGCACAATAGGTAGATACTACAACTATGGTACTCTCTAGAGGTACTAGGTACACCCATACAAGTCATTAATTGGTTCCGGTTACTCAAAATAGGAAATATGGGATTTTTGGCGCACCATATCTCGGCTTCTACAAGGTCTTTTTCCTTACTTTAAAAAGCAGTACACATCAGTCCAACCCATCTTTGAGCATTCTGCTACCTCAGATAGTGCTCAATAGAGTCATGCATGTGGGCAATAACCAATAACCCCCCGCAACTCAAAAATATCGGCAGAGAAACCGGAACTGGTTAATAGTATTAGTTTCTATGTAAAAATGTATCAGAAAACCCAAAAAAGTGTTCAGCTTAGGTAAATAGCATTACGATACCCATGCGCTTAGAAATATTTTGCAGATTCTGGTTTTCTTGGAATCAATCACAGAATACTACAAAATTCAGGTTGTGAGCAAAATGATCAGCACCATTGTGAACTTACAGAATGGAGAATGGTGCAAGGTTCATACTATTTACCACATAGGAATCTGTGAAAGACTATTAATCATCTGTCCAGCAGCACCTACAGGGTCCTCCATAGAAGCTGATATGAACCTTGCACCATTTTGCAATTTCACAATGGTGCTGATCATGTTGCCTACGACCTGAATTTTGTAGTAATCACTCATCCCCCATCCCAACCACTGTGCCGTGCGCTCAAAAGGAACAAAAGACATAATTATAAGATGCACCCAAATCAATCGCACTTTGCTCAATGTTGCATGAACTCTTTGCTCAACCACATTATCTCCTCATAGCACACGCATCAAAACATCATCTTGGTCTTGGTAGAGGTAGTAGGGTAACTGTAGGTGTAGGGTTACCCTATCACGTAAATACGTTCTCTTCTTCTACTGGAGCTCCAGGTACGGGAAACCACCATCAAACTCTGCTCGCGGTGCTGAGTTCAAAACCAGGCTGTGCCAGTTAATATTTTTGACCTGAAGATGCCAAGATGGCCTATCCGGGCAGTACTACTGTAATTACTTAGTGAAATTTATGTAGTATGATCAGTCATTGTGTGTCAAAAAAGTGACCTCTAGTAAAATTGCTAACAAAATAAAACATAAAAAGTTTGGCACATAAGTGATTTGTTAGTTCCGGACCAAGAAGGTCATTTTAAGCCTATAAAAGCATATACTCCAACCAGTACAAGAAGAGAACTGTTGATAGGGTAACCATACAGTTACCCGGTAATGTCATCCTCTCTCTCGGTCTCGTAATGGGTCCCCTGCCGGCCGTTCTTTTTCTTTTAGGATTTCAATTCATCCGATATCAATTTTCCCATTAAAATCGACGAAGCCATTTCAGACAACAAGCAACAAAAACGACAATGATTCCGAATTGAAACAGAAATATTCCAAGTCCACCACTCCGATTGACAATGTAGGACTATAGTGTGATAAGGTTTCCTGCATCACATTATCTGATCCGGTCGACCGCTGCAAAACAGAAGAATGGGGATTGCAAGGCTGCACTTCCCACACAAATGATGAGCACTCCACCATAAAATCATTATTTAACAATCAATCAGATCCCTCCTCCCCCCACAGATCCAGTTCATCAGTAATATTGCTAAAATCCCAGCAATAAAAGCAGCAATCAACGAAAGCAGCTGATCCGACAAGCGGGCATCCTCTTGTAATAGGGATAGGAGTACTCAACGACAATCAACAAATACAACAGCAACCAGCACTCTCCCGGCACCCCCATAGATCGCATTGCCATGCACCTTCTGCAACAATATTAATAAATGCAACACATAATAATAATTGAAGCAATAATATTTTTTTAATTGACCTATAATGCTAACAACAGCAAAAGTAATACTAACAATGGCAGCGATAAGTACAGCAATGTGTACTACTTATTACTTATGACAGTAATAATGAAAATAGTAACAGCAGTGAGTTGTAATAATACTCCTAATAATAATGATAATACTTATTATAACATCAAATAAATAAAAGTAATGACAATAACATCAACATGCAATAACAATGATGATGATAAGAGTAGCAATATGCAATACTAATTAAAGCAGTAATAATCATCATCATCATCATAATAGTAATTTGGAAAAGACTGTTGGTGGCAAAGATTCTTTGTGACATAGCTTGTTGGTGTGGGTGGTGAAAAGTATCTAGAGTTGATGTATTTAAAATAAAAGTGATATATAATAATAATGGAAATGAAATCAATAGTTAAAGAGAAATAATAATAAAACAACAATATGATATTTAACATCAATCTCCCTAGCCTGGTTCCTGTGGTGTGTTTAAACATTGAAATCAATAAAAATACAAACTTGTGCTAACAGGATTATGGCTAAGACCCATTTTGACCTCTTAAAAAGTAGTGACAAAAAAGTGACAAAACCCAAGTGACAAACAAGTCAAGTCGTGATTTGAGAAGGTTGTTTTCCCTTGGTCGTCACTTCACTATTTTTTAGTAATTCTTGAGTTATGACTTTATTTATTTACTGACGTATGTACATCAATTCTGAGGTGGCAGATGTTGTTCTGCTATGTAAGAAATGGTATGTTGCATCGTATGTATGTATAGCGTACAAATTAAATTTGGCGGGAAGGGGTATCAATAGGATGATAACACGTCAGAGATGAGAAGGACGATATGCCTGTCCATGGTTTGACGATTAAATATTTGTCAGTTTTTTGTCACTTTGAAATGGTCAACGATTTCTGCTTCTATTTTGAAGTGACAAACAAAAATTCGAAGTGACAAGTTTTGTCACTTGGGTTTTGTCACTACTTTTAAGAGGTCATAATGGGTCTAAGAGGTCCTTTGCAATCTTGAGCATTATTCACAAAGGGCTACAACTCATTGGTAGGAAGTTCCTACGAACGCTCAGCTGTTCGAAAGTTATTGTCCATCAAAAAAAATCACGTGCACGTGCTGGCTGCACAGTCCGCTTAGCCATAATCATGTTAACAGTTAACAGAGTGAATTTTGTTTGATAATGACTTATGCCAATTTTATACTATCTGTTGTGGGACATGTTGTGGGACATGTGTGGTAGGTTATGTAGGAGTGTAATCCATCGTAACACTACTGCATTGTGGAAAAAGGATACATTTCAAGAAATTCACACTATATTTCGTAACACACATATACACAAACACAAAGCTGGATGGGATATGACAAAGAAGGCGCACTGAAGCAACCCATACTTAAATAAATGAAAAAAGGGATAAACAATGTTAATGTTCCGTGCCAATCATAATACAAAAGAAATGAGTATTGTTCCTGTGAAGGATTGATGCGTGTTTACATACCAGAATTCATAAAAATATGTGATTTGTGCAGGTCCCATGAAAAGAATTAGTGACCAATCCATGGTTCGGGTGGATATTGTCTTCCCACAAGGTATGTGCAGGTGTAAAAACCTTGGAATGGTGTATTTGCATTGAGTATTGACACTGTGTCAATTTTTTCCATGGCTGAAGCTTTTTCTTCAGAGTAGCCCAAAAACCTGAAAATTCTTATCATATGTGGGTCCAGCAAAAAGAAGTGATCTTGAATACTGTTCCCAAGCTCACGACACATTCCAATGATGTCTATTTAGGTGTGGGATCAAATTGTATAATGCCATTTCATGTGGTATTGGAGTAAAATGAAAATTTCCAACTTTTTGGGCACTATGTGAAATCATGGAAAAAACAGAGTTCCTGGTGGTTATGCAGGTCACATGAAAAGAATTAGCGACCAATCCATGGTTCAGGCAGATATTGTCTTCCCACAAGGTATTTGCAGGTGTGGAAACCTTTGGAGTGGAGTATTTGCATCAAGTATTGACACTATGTCAACTTTTTCCATGGCTGAATCTCCTTCTGAGAGTAGCCCAAAAACCTATAAATTCTTCACATATGTGGGTCCAAGCAAAAGTAGTGATCTTGAATACTGTTCCCAACAAGCTCACAACACATTTCAATGATGTCTATTTAGCTTAGTTGCATTTGTCCCTGTCCCCTTATCTGTTTTGGAGGCATGTTTTGGGGACAAGTCCTTTGTCCCGGGGACATTGTCCCCACTTGTCCTCAATTCATCCTTTGCAATATTGGGACAAATATCAGGGGACAACTGGTGTTACTAACTAAATGCTAGTAAGTTTGAGGACATTTGAGGACAAATCAAAATGTCACGAGGACAAATGCAACTAAGCACTTGCATGCCCCAAAAAAGGGGTTACCCAAAAATGTGGGGACAAATCCAGGACATCCCCATTTGTCCCGGGACAAATGCAACTAAGCTATTTAAGTGTGGGATCAAATTATATAATGCCATTTCATGCGGTATTGGAGTAAAATGATAATATCCAACTTTTTGGGCACTAGGTCTAGGTGAAATCATGGAAAAAAACAGAGTTCCTGGTGGTTAACAGGATTATGGCTAAGCGGCCCTGCAGGGTCGCAGCGCTCCATTACCAAACTTCTAGCTATTTTCCCTAGCGATCAGCTGCAAAAATACAATTTTTCATAAAGACGAATCTATCTTAAATTTTAAATGCTAGAGAATACTAAGTCTAAGTGATGTTTTCATCTTCTCCAAGCCATCACATACTTATCTGTCACCAAAGCCATTCAATAATTTGTTGGGAATAAAATAATATTTACTTAGGTAGGTAAGTACTATGTACGAAAAAAAATAATGGTAACGTCACTGCCATATGGTACCTACAAAACAAAAAAACAAACTGCTCTTCTACTACCATAGCATGAATTAAAAATAAAGTACTACTTACACACGTAGTTTAATATGCGTATGAGTACTCTATGATCCTTGGAACATGGTACATGCTAAATTCGTAGGTATCTTCGAAAAATAATCACGCTCGATCCTAAAAAGACCAAATAGCCACAATCCTGTTAAGCAGGTCCCATGAAAAGAATTAGCAACCAATCTATGATTTAGGCAGATATTGTCTTCCCAACAAAGTATGTGCAGGTGTGAACACCTTTGGATCGGAGTATTTACGTTAAATATTCACACTATGTCAACTTTTTCCTTGGATGAACCTCCTTCGTGAGGGTAGCGGCCAAAAAATCTGAAAATTCTTCACGTATGTGGGCGCAAAGTAAGTTTATCATTGAACCACCCAATAAAACTCATTCCCACACAAATATATATGTTTAGGGTCCATGTTTGAGGTCTTACAAAAGAATGGCATGCCTTGGGAAAGAAAACAACATCCAAAAATCCATGATTGAATTGCCTGGCCATACTCATTTCTCAACATGTCTGACATTGAAAAATCATGGGGCAAATTGTGTTCATGATGAACCACCCAATAAAACTTGTTCCCATACAAATATATATGTTTAGGTATATAGTTTTAGGGTCCATGTTTGAGGCCTTGCAGGCCATGGGAAAGAAGCCAACAAGCAAAAAACCATGGTTGAATTGCCTGGTCACACTGCTTGCTAGACATGTCTGGCAGTGAAACATCATGTGGCAAAGTAAGTTAATCATCAAACCATCCAATAAAACTTTTTCCAACAGAAATATATATGTTTAGGGTCCTTATTCAAGGCCCTCCAAAAAGTTGGCAAGCCTTGGGAAAGAAAACAACAACCAAAAACCCATGGCCCATGGTTGAATTGCCTGGCCACACTGCTTGCTAGACGTGTCTGGCGGTAAAAAACCATGTGGCAAAGTAAGTTAATCATCAAACCACCCAATAAAACTTGTTCCCACACAAATTTATATGTTTAGGGTCCATGTTTGAGGCCATCCAAAAAAATGGCAAGCCTCGGGAAAAAGCCAACAACCCAAAACCCATTGTGGGAAAGTTCTGGGCACACTGACACTGGTTGCTAGACATTAGACATGTCTGGCAATGAAACATCAGGTGGCAAACTAAGTTAATAATAAAACCACCCAATAAAACTTGTTCCAACAAAAATATGTACATATATTTAGGGTCCATGATTGGGCCTTTCAAATAGTTGGCAGGCCTTGGGAAAGAAAACAACCAACAAGCAAAAACTAATGGTGGGAAGTGGGAAGGATCTGGTCAGACTCACATTTTTAGTCATATTTGACAGTGAAACAGCATGTGGCAAAGTACCTAAGTTAATCATCAAACCATCCAATAAAACTTATTCCCATATAACCATATATGTTTAGGGATGATGTTTTGAGGCCATCCCAAGGAATGGTATGCCATGTGAAGGAAAACAGCAACCAAAAACTAAGAATGGTGGAAAGGTTCTGGCCGTACTCATTTCTAGATGCGTCTTCCCACCCAATAAACTTGTTCGCACACAAATATATATGTTCAGGGTCAATTTTTCAGGCCTTCCAAATAGTTGGCAAGCCTTGGGAAAGAAAACAACAACCAAAAACCCTTGGTGGGACAATTGTGGCCATACTCACCATTTCTGAACGTGTCTGGCAATGAAACATCATGTGGCAAAGTATGCTAATCATCAAACCACCCAATAAAACTTGTTCCACACAAATACATGTTTAGGGATGATGTTTGAGGTCATCCCAAAGAATTGCAGGCCCTCAGGAAAGAAGCCAACAACCACGAACCTATGGTTGAATTGCCTGGTCAGCACACTGGTTGCTAGTAGATGTGTCTTGCAGTGAAACATCGTGTAGCAAAGTATGTTAATCATCAAACCACCCAATAAAACTTATTTCTACACAAATATATATGTTTAGGGATGATGTTTGAGGCCCTCCAAAAAGTTGGCAGGCCTTGGGAAAGAAAAAAACAAGCAAAAACTAATGGTGGGATGTGGGAAGGTTCTGGTCAGACTCATTCTTAGTCATGTTTGACAGTGGAATAGCATGTGGCAAAGTAAGTTAATCATCAAACCACCCAATAAAATGTTTTCCCATACAACCATATATGTTAGGGATGATGTTTTGAGGCCTTCCCAAAAATGGCAGGCCATGGGAAAGAAAACAACAACCAAAACTAAAAATGGTGGAAAGGTTCTAGCCATACTCATTATATGTGTCTGCTGTCTGCCAGTGACAAATCATGTGGCAAAGTAAGTTAATCATCAAACCACCCAATAAAACTTGTTCCACACAAATAGGTATATAGGTTTAGGGTCCATGTTTGAGGCCTTCCAAATAATTGGCAGGCCTCAAGAAAGAAAACAACAAGCGAAACCTATGGTTGAATTGCCTGGTCAGCACACTGCTTGCCAGACGTGTCTAGTGGTGAAAAACCATGTGGCAAAGTAAGTTAATCATCAAACCACCCAATGAAACTTGTTCCAACAGAAATATATATATTTAGGGTCCATGTTTGAGGCCTTCCAAATAGTTGGAAAGCATCGGGAAAGAAAACAACAACCAAAAACCCATGCTGGTGGGAAGGTTCTGGTCATGTGCATTTCTATTTCTATTTCTAGACGTGTCTGGCAATGGAACATCATGTGGCAAAGTATGTTAATCATCAAACCACCCAATAAAACTTGTTCCCACACAAATATATATATGTTTAGGGATGATGTTTGAGGCCATCCCAAAGAATTGCATGCCTTGGGAACGAAGCAAACAACCAAAAACCCATGATTGAATTGCATAACCAAACTGCTTGGTTGCTGCTTGCTAGACATGTCTGACAGTGAAACATCATGTGGCGAAGTAAGTTAATAATCAAACCACCCAATAAAACTTGCTCCCACACAAAATATATGCTTAGAGATGATGTTTGAGGCATTCCAAATTGTTGGCAGGCCTTGGGAAAGAAAACAACAACCAAAAACCCATGATGGTGGGAAGGTTCTGGTCAGACTCATTTCTAGATGTGTCTGGCAATAAAAATCATGTGACAAAACATGTTACATCATCAAACCACCCAATAAAACTTGCTCCCACACAAATTAATGTTTAGGGTCCATTTTTGAGGCCATCCCAAAGAATGGCAGGCCTTGGGAAAGAAGCTCACAACCAAAAACCCATGGTTGAATCGCCTGGCCACACTTCTTGATAGACGTGTCTCGCAGTGAAATATCATGTGGCAAAGTAAGTTAATCATCAAACCACCCAATAAAACTTCTTCCACACAAATAGGTATATGGGTTTAGGGTCCATGTTTGAGGCCTTCCAAATAGTTGGCAGTTTTTAGAAAGAAATCAACAAGCAAAAACCCATGGTTGAATTGCCTGGCCACACTTCTTGATAGATGTGTCTGCCAGTGAAACATCATGTGGCAAAGTATGTTAACCATCAAACCACCCAATAAAACTTATTTCCTCACAAATATATATGTTTAGGTTTAGGGATGATGTTTGAGGCCCTCCAAAAAGTTGGAGGCCTTGGGAAAGAAAACAACAAGCAAAAACTAATGGTGGAAAGGTTCTGGCCGTACTCATTTCTAGACGTGTCTGCCAGTGACAGTGAAAAATCATGCGGCAAAGTAAGTTAACAGGATTATGGCTAAGGGGCCCACTCAGGCCACAGTGCAACGGGCTACTTGTACATAGAAACTTAGTACCAATGATTTGTAGCTCTTTTCAATTACTACAAAATGATATGCCATTTTTTTCAATCGGACCACCACTGCTACAAGTGTGCATGATTGTTTGAAGCCACATCATATTTGGTTGGAATTTAAATCAAGATTTATGCACTATCATACCTAGGTACGGTAGGACAAAAAAAATCATGCTCTAGCGTGATTATGGCACTGCGGGCAAAGACTAGGTTAACGTCACGTGTAAATTATATATTTTTTTCGATGTACGTACGTAAAATAATCATAAGTACTTAACTTGTTATTGTACGTCATGAATACTATTTACGTGGGTACGACCAAAAAAAAACACACTCGAGATCACAAAGGACCAAATAGCCATAATCCTGTTAATCATCAAACCACCCAATGAAACTTGTTCCCACACAATTATATATGTTTAGGGTCCATGTTTGAGGCCCTCCAAAAAGCTGGCAGGCCTTGGGAAAGAAAACAACAACCAAAAACCCATGGTTGAATTGCCTGGCCACACTGCTTGCTAGATGTGTCTGGCAATGAAAAATCATGTGACAAAGTATGTTAATCATCAAACCACCCAATAAAACTTGTTCCAACAGAAATATATATTTTTAGGGTCCATGTTTGAGGCCTTCCAAATAGTTGGCAGGCCTTGCTGGGAAAGAAAACAACAACCAAAAACCCATGGTGGGTATTGAGAAGACTCTTTTCCATATGGCTGTCACGGGGATCAAGAGCTCAATGACGTGTTCGTGGATGTTGACGTATTCACCAGAACTGATTTGGACACACTGAATCAAGTTCGTTGTTTCAAGAAGGTGTTTTTCCTGTCTGATTTGGTGTTGGAGGCCTTGCTGGGAAAGAAAACAACAACCAAAAACCCATGGTGGGTATTGAGAAGATTCTGGTCATACTCATTTCTAGTGTTTTCTGGCAGTGAAAAAAAATGTGACAAAGTATGTTAACCATCAAACCACCCAAGAAAGCTTATTCCCACACAAATATATATGTTTAGGGACGATGTAAGATTGGCGCCCCTAAAAGGTACGCGATGGCATTAACCCTAACCCTAAGATTTTTTTGGACAGATGATCATTTGAAACGCCGTCAGTACATAGGAATAGCAACAAATATCCAATTTAAAACTGGTCAGGAGACTTATTTTTCATCCGATCCAACGTACAGACAAAATGCCATCACGTACCTTTTAGGGGCGCCTGTCTTATGTTTGAGGCGCTCCAAAATATTGGTATGCCTGACTTTAGAGTATAACAAAGTATAACTTGTTTGAAATAAGATTTGTTGGTTATTCATTGTAATATCTTTGATCATTGCATTACAAAAACAAGCTCACGTTTATTCATTATGAATTATACAGATACAGTACATCAACATAGGCCAATAGTTACCTGCAGATATATACAGTTTTCATGGAGTGACTATCATAATACAACACCATTTTGAATGCATTTAGTCTTGTGCTGGTGTAGGTATGTTGTGAAATACAGTTTTTTTTGTATTGTAGCATTCTTTTATTACAAAACACAAAGCAAACATTAAATGATGCATTAATTTCATAAATAGCCTGGCACACATGTCCCATAACACTTTTAACTATTGTTTAGAGTATGTTAGTATCAATAAAAATAAAACTGTCCGCACTAATTTCAGCCTCAATCAGACATTTCTTATGATTTCAGTGTAAATAAGTTAATCACACATCATTACAGAAACCAGGCTTATTTTTTTGTAAATACAATAGTTAAAGCATATTGACACTGTATATATGCTCTGATATTATAAGAAAAGTTTTATTGGGCCTCCATCATCATACAACACTATTGTCATATCCCATCCATCTTTGTGGCTGCAAAGGTAAGGGAGATGTCTTGTGAAATTAATACAGAGAAAATATATGGTGACTGGTAGCCACTTCGACAAAACAGTTGCTTATTTGTTAAAAGATGAATTAAACTCATGAATAACCTAACATTCTTGTCCCATCACATTTACAACTTTGGTATGTGTGATTATCAAACAATAATTTGATCAGAGAATTATATATACAAGTATCACGTATCACTGCCCGAACACAAATGAAACATGCACAGACAAAATTCATAATATTACCAACACTATATCTGTGTTTAAACAAGAGCAAAAATAATGATAAAAACATAAAATAATAATCTAATCAAAATAATAATATGACTGTTTCTGAGCTATCAATTGTTGCACATTAAAAAATGCATTTGCAGGGTGATATCTAACAAATCAATGGTTTGAACCTAATGTGGAACAAAGAAGAAGGGGTGATTGTAACCATCACTTATCACTCGTCATTTTCTTCCATCATCACTTCGGTTAATCACTCTTATAAAACTAGTTTTTGGAACTTTTGTCGCAGGATTGTGCTGTTCGCGTTTGAACCGTGTGAGTTAAAAATTTGCGCACAAGCTCCAAAATCATTTAAAATTGTGGATCGAAACATTAAATTGAATCGTGAGAATACAATTTTTGTATATGTGCGTGGGAGTCATACTTGATAATCACATGGAAGAAAAAATAGTCCTAAAAAGGGAATTACAACAATTGGCCTTCACGTTCACATAGGAATAGATCAGATCTACGAATAGGAAATTGAGTAACTGCAACCGGCAGGAATAACCGGAACCTATTAATGACTTGTACAGGATCCGTGATCTCCTGTTAAGGTCTCGAAATTATCCGATTTGATTTTTTTGAACACTCTAATCTCTAACCTTGGCAATTCTCAATATCTGTACATACTTTGAAGATGCTGTGTGTAACTATCGAGTCTGTACTACAACTTTGTCTAAGTCAGAAAAGAAGTTTAAGTGATAGCTGCTGAGCTGCGCATAAGCAAACACACAATCTTCAATTTGTATTTAACCAGTTGACCTTCACAAGTGGTCCGTCATACTATTCACACGTCTTTCCTTTTATCTGATTTGGTTTAATACAGTCCTTCTCGGCTCGATGTACATAGAGATAGCCAATCAACATGCGCGTGTGGTTAATTGTTATTCTGTATGTATTTACACTGCATAGTAAGTGTTTATGTACATAAACCAAAACTGATTTGATTGTTATTAGACATTGAAGAACCAAATAAAATAAAAATATCCGATTCGCAAGACAAACTATTCCTATGCAGTCAATAAGACCTTCAGCAGTGGTCAAGACCTTCACAGGAGGTTTTACACTTAACAGTGAACAAAATTTGTGGAATGTTAATTCCTACATATCGACCGTCTTGGAATTTGAGCAATTTTTAAACACACGTACTGAATGCTAGCAAATGTTTTTGCTAGCGAAACCTCACAATAATCATAAAATCAGCACATTCATCAGAACGTCATCAATTTTTTTGATTTTTTTTGTGAAATCATTAACAATGTATATTGAACAATAATAATATTGATTGACATGATGACCTTGTTTCAAATAATAGACTCAACTTTGCCATTGAGTTCAGCATTTCACATTACATTATTTGGGGTAGTGTCCGTGCATAGTAATTCTATCACTGGCTACCAAGAAACAAGGACTAAGTTGCTCACAACTCAATCAAAAATCAATATTTTTAATGATTCCTGTTTCTAAGGTGAAGAGATTAGGACAAAGAATTTGAAAATGATTCATCAAAAAAAGGATTTTAAACTGAATGCATCAATTTGAAAAAAATGTTGTTGTAATTGGTCTATAATATTTTCACAAAGATGTAATTGCACAATTGAAGGAAAGACACTTGACAGAACATTCCACGTTACAAAGGACAGATGCTTGACAGAACATTCCATGTTTTGTTCACTGGTAGTAGCTTGTGCAACCTTTTTTACTCTCATACTATGATACTTCACTAACAAAAAACACTACCAATAAAACGACTTGACAATTTCAGACAAAATTTGATTTTT
Source organism: Conticribra guillardii (assembly GCA_036939335.1). Lineage (NCBI taxonomy): Eukaryota > Bacillariophyta > Thalassiosirophyceae > Thalassiosirales > Thalassiosiraceae > Conticribra > Conticribra guillardii. Next base: position 12,819 of record JALLAR010000912.1, read on the forward strand.
GGTCAGGGTATGACATACTAATACTATGGTAGGGGTACTTTCTCATACATACTTTGGTCAATATTTATCAATTGCGGACTTCGTACAAAAATCTCTCACGATTAAAATCTGATTGATCAACCAGAAATCTGATTGCTCAATCAGATTTCTGAGTGACTCGATCATTTTTTTCTGCAACGAATCAGCAGCATGTGACTCATGGAGAATCACAACAACAACAATGTTGCGCTCGTTGTCAATAGACAACAATGGAGCCTCCTCACTCCTGGTACTAGTGTGATGGCGACCATCACTACACTACACCAATAGCCCAAGGTCCCCCAAGTGGTGTCACACGGGTTTCTCCTCCCACTCACACAACCAGCCAACAGCAAAAGAAGCAACAATATCAATAGGCTAAAGACTTATTACTGATGAACATTAGTCTATTCTTCTAATTAATTTAACTCTATAATCCTGTTGATTTCAAATACGATTCATCGGGTTTGCTTATTATATTGATCGGGGTTGATTGTTATATATCTTTGCTTCTTTTGCTGCTGGCAGGAGCGATCAGGCTGATGCACCATGAACACAGGTTGTGTGAGGGGGGAGGAGACACATCCGCATCAGCATCACCGAGACAGTGCCACCGGGCCGGGCGACATGACAGGGGGGACCTTGGGCTTTTAGGAGAATGTTGCAATGGGTGCCATCATATGAAGAGGCACCAATGTTGTCTATTATTTACGACGACCAAAAGATTTCTTTTGGTCATATTGTAGATGATGATGATGATGTTGTTGTTGTGTCTTGAGTTGCACCATGCATGTTTGATGGAGTGAGAAGCTGTGTGAGAAGTGAAGTGCAGTCACTCGTCGATCAGAAATCTGATTGATCAATCATTTTTCTGATTGATCAATCAGATTTCGGCGAAAAATCTCGCAAGGTCAACTTTCGACAAGTATGGACTGATTTCATTGTACTTACAGTACTTTTATGAGTACACACGTACGAGTGGCTCGTCCATTGTCTTCCGGGGGGAGTGCCCTACATACGTACACACAACAAAAAAACAATTCTATTTTTTTCAATCTTCACAAATGATTACAATCTCAATAAGTAACTTTGAAATGTTATTAAACAGAGTAAGTATCACATTCAACTATACAATCACTTAAGCCCACTGCCTAACTATTCCTACTTTTTGAAATTGCCTAAAATCCAGAATATCCCGACAAGACTCCTACTATGAAGATAGTATATATGTATTCCTATGTGAAAACGTCGTGTTGTACTGTATTCGTGTTATTTTTGTCCAATCATCTCTACTTACGTGATGCTCAAAACTCTGTCTCTCGTCTTCTCGACTAAAATGTCGTACTAACTATCTACTACTATCTACTCCTATGTACTACTCCATCTTTTGTCAAGACGTTGGACAGTTGGAACCACATGATGAATGAGAAGAAGATGATGACAATTATTGATGATGTTGGTGGCAGAGGCGGGCACGCGCGGTCGCACGTTGTCGGTGGGAGGACATCGACATCATCATAGCATAGGGTATGCGATGGTAATAGTAGATCATCGCGCCATGAGATGACTCGTGTAAACCCATTGGCGCAATCGTAATTCAATGGAGTAGAAAAGACCCATTTAAATATTATTTATTCATCAAACCCCCAGAGCAACAACACAATAAAATTTCTATGCGATGAATCAAATGACATTCTCATCGTTGCGATCTATCCACCTCCCTCACAAGTAAATCGATTCTCAATCCCTCGGGAATTAAAATAATATTTGGAACAACCACTCCCAGCCAATCTCCTTCCCAACTTTGACCAATCAATCAATCAATCAATCAATCAATCAACCAACCAACCAACCAACTGCAATAAGCGACGATTCAACTGCATAGCAATAACCAATAGCAATAACCATCTAACTAACTAGAGCTGACATCGAACACAATAACATGGAAACCATCCATAAAGTCTACGGCCCCCACGCCAACATCTACAGCGACGTCCTCCACATTGACACCCACGCCTCCCAGTCCGAAATTCGCGAAGCATTCTTTTGTTTGAGATATGACATTTATCAAAAATTGTCGGATGATTTGGCCAGTAACAACAACAGCAGCAGCAGCAAGGATCCCAGTAATAGCAATGAAGGTAGCAATGCTGTGAATGATGGTAGCAGTAACAGCAATAACAACAAGAAGGCACTGACGCCAAAGGAACGAGAGGAAATTGAAGAAAGAATGGATGCCATTACGAGTGCCTTTCGTATATTGACGGATGTTAAAAAGAAGGGAACATATGATGCTTCCTTGAAGGACCATGGTAATAATAATGGTGGTAATGATGTCAATTCCAGCACTCTCACGGATGAAATGGGCTTTCCCACCACTGCCAACACTGCCAACAATGCGACTGGAGTTGCCGAGGAAGACAACAACAACGCATCGCCCAAACAAAGTGGATTTCGAAACCGATCCGTCTTTCGTCGTCAACGCGGACCCACCACCGCCACCGCCACTACCGCCGGTGGAATGAACAATGCCTCTCCTCGCGTGGCTGCCACTCCTGTAGTTTCCGAGGGGGGGATTAATCCGTCAGTGAGGGCCTATTCTCCCAACTCCATTGCCGCAGCGGCAGCTGCCAGCAGAAAAGGAAGGCATTCACCCAATTGGGCCCAATTTTCCGATGCCGTGACTACCGGTCCCGCAGCCAACAAATCTGCATCCGCCACAGTCGCCAAACCCACTGGTACAACTACCACGTCCACTAAACCCGCCAAATCCGCAGTGCCAGCCATTACCACCTCCTTCTCCGAGGAAATTACCGACAATGAAGAGAATGACAATGATGCGGCTGTTGACAAGTATGCAGCCAATCCACATGCCACCAAGTCCAAACAAGACACTTCCAACAGCAATGATGACATGATGACGATGCCCGCGGGAGTGAATAATTTAAACATGAGGGAACAAATGCTGTATAAGAATCAAATGTTTCTTCATAAAGAGCAACAACAACTGCAGCAGCAGCAGTTGAACAAGGGGTCGCGGACAAGTGGTGGTGGTACCGGGGCAAAGGAGAAGAATGCAAGAGGAGCCACTATCACCACCGCTGCTGCTGCTGCCAGTCGCGTAGGATCTAGATACGAGACGGATCATCGCGGTGACTGGTTGGGAGATACTACCAAGTCCAATGGAATTTCAAAAAAAAGTGCGAATTCCAACAATGCCAATAGTGCCAGAAATATGGCATCTCCCAAGGGAGTGGATGAATTTGATTCCTCCTTCAAACCTCTTGACAAACAATCCCAACAACAACAACAACATGTTCAAAACCGTCAAGCCAGCAATGTCAGCGATGCCGAAACCTACGACGACGACGATACACGCACCTTCGACGACACCTACGACGACGACACCACAAACTATGACGATGACACCACCAACTACGACGAAACAACCCTCGGCGACTCCACCTGGGCCTCCGAATACGACGACGGAACCTCCGTCGGAGGAGAATCCGCAGGCAAATACCGACCCAGTCACAAGAGCGGCAACATGCCCGAACCCATTCTCAAATCAAAATCCTCCAAAAAAAATGCATTGCTCAATCGACAGGGATCTTCGTCGGATCGACGTGTTACGATTCATGCGCATCGTGGTCGTGGAGAAGATGACGAGTACACTGGTGAGAGCATGTGTCCAATTCCGTCCTTTCGGGAGATTAATGATGAGGTTATGGGGACGTATACGGATTTAACTAGTACATTTCATCAAGTGTTGCATGCGTTTGTGATTAGTCCGGATGATATTGATAGGATGGCGGATAAGATTCGGGATGCCAAGAGTGAGTTGGCGGAGAATTATCAGCATCAGGTTAGGGTTAGGGCGGGGGGGAGTATTGGTGGTGGTGGTAGTAGGAAGAAGACGATTCCCATCGAAAAGGCATTTTCTTCTTGAACGAGTAGGAGATTTTGATATTTGGTTTAATATGCTGGAGTTGTAGTGTTGGTGGTTTTGTATCATGTGCATGCTGAGAGAGGGGGTTTTGCATTCTAATGACTGCCATACCTTGCTCTCAATGGAGTTGTCTGTGCCAAGTATATTGATTCTTGGCAATGTATTATTATTCCTATTTGTGGAGTTATATATCATCCCAGTTTACGGTAGCTTTACTTACAGTTAACAAAAAATTACATAGAACGTGTCATGAATGTATTCCACTTGTATATTAACACTGTAAACCATATGCAAGAAACCAAATGAGGCATTCATCATAATATGATATGTGTCATTTGTTGTAGCTTGAAAAATAATACATCTCTTCTGAGAAAGTGCACCGCAAAAATTTTCATGACATGGAGCATCATGCTGTCTCATGATCATATTATTATGGCATCATGATTTTTGGAACTTGGATATTCTTTAGATTTAGCGAGCAATTCGAAGGGTATCATGAATGCAAAGTTGTTACCATACCTACAGAGTAGTAGTGACAGATGATGTGAAATGTGAAACAGCCTCTAGAATGACACATGGAAGGTAAAAATGATCATCATAGCTAGAGATGTTCGCAAAAAAGAGATCACTGCCACCATTATGAAAACAAGCAACTAATTTAAAACAGAATTGCTTTCTTCCTCAAGTCTTTGTCTCTCCAAAAGTGAATTTGTACTGTGTGATCTCACACTGACAATTTTATTACAAACTACGCGATACAACTCCACAGAAATTATATATTCCCACTCCTCAAAATCACTTGACACGAACGAAATGTCCAACAATTTACCTGCACTCAAATTGAGGCAGACTTTTTTCTCCCAGAAAACCACGAAAATTCAAGAAGTACTCGATGCTTTCTCCGAATTCATTCCTACAACCAATGTCCCCAGACCTATTTCCCTCTACACGATACAGCAGAACGAATTGTTTTTGTCAAAGTGTTTTTTGCATCTCGCACTGTTTCCTTTACAGCCTCTTTCTCCTCTGGCCCAAACCGTCTCACAGTTGAAAATATTTGACGCAACGATGCATTTGCATCTTGAATAGATCCCCTCATTTCTTCACTGACATCAATGGCCCCGCACATGATAAGTTTTGGCCGGGTTGCTGATTTATGACCACTTCGGCTTCGTCGGCGATCACCGCCACTGCAACGATTTTTTCTGCCACGGTCATCATGTGATCTGTCAGGTGTAACACTATTACTACTTCTATGGCCGGAGAAACCCGAAGTATTCCCCGTTACGGCCGTTGCTTCGCTTGGCTCACTTTCGGGGGCATGTTTTAGTGCAAAATCCAATTCTTTCGTTGCTCGAAAGGATGAGAGTGGGTCTGACGAAGTTGCGTCGTTGTCATCTGAGATGTATACTTGATTTTGGTCTTCATTAATTCTTTGCCATTGATCTCTTGATTGGCTTCCCACTCTGCGGGCTAAATTATTAATCAACGTGTGCGCGGAAAAGGATGCTGTGAGTGTGATAACGTAATGCGACGCAACGTTTCGCGACAAGGATTGGTAACAAAGAAAAACTCACCATCATCCACATCTATCTCTTCCCACTGTTCCTTGGATCTACTGCCGATGCGTCGAACTGGAGTACTACTTGTCGCCATCTGGATGATTGTGCTGATGGTTTCGTGGTGGGGTGTTGTTGAGTTGATAGCTTTAGAAATGAGAGCTCAATGCGGCGCAGGGGACGACGGATGCCATTGGTTCGATCTTCGATCATGCCATGGTGAATGGACCAAATGGACTCATCACACATACAGCAATCAACATGATAACATCATCTTCTCATGCGTGTCTTAAATCCTTGGCACTCCATCATAAATAATAAGTAGTACTACTCCTATTATTTAAAAATTTTCGCAGTATTCGAAAATTTGGACAAAAAATATGAAATTCCTATGTATCATACTAAACATGACTAAATTAATCAGAAAATTCACGTTCACTTTTTTCTTTTGTTGGTGGAGCGAGCGGGATCGGCATCGGCGTCTTGAAAGAAAGACACCCCCCCTGGAACAGAGAATAGTGATGAAATACACGCATGTCATATTTTTTACCTATGCAGCGCAAGCAAGACACAAGTCTGGTACTAGTAATCGCGTGTGTTGAAAAGTGAGTTTCTCAATAGATTGTTCTAGGTACTACTTACGATACTTATTATGTAGAATGAGAGTATAATAATACTCTAAATCTTTTTAAACTCATTTTGTTAAAGATAGAGTGTCATATTTGGCTCTCTTTACTTAGAGCCAAATATGACACTCTTTGTGTTTGATCACATTTTCTCCCTCAATATTGGGTTTTTAGTGTCTGGACATGGTCCAGATCGATTCAGCATAGAATTTCGCGTGGGATAGACCCATTGGTCCCAGCATATCATCTGCATATCTCCCCCTCAAAAATTATTGCTAAAAAACTACAACATGGCAGACGACGAAAACCCGATGACCGACGACTGTACTAGAGGACAACAACGCCAATATTGGTTGCAACGGGAGCACATTTGTCCCTGCTCAACAAACCACCGTTGCTCCTCCAAATGCCCATCTCCCTATCGCATTTGTCGTCGCCAACGCTGATGTGCCCAATCTCTCAACAACAGTGATTACAGATGCTGTCGCTGCCACGCTTTCTGCCATTTATGTTTCAAATTCAGTACCTACATTGCCGCCACCGCTCGCTCCTACTGATATGGAAGTACAAGACGACTCTTCCATGAACTTGGATGGAATAGAGAATTATGATGGTAGTTTGAAGATGCTGACAGGGGAAGATGACGACACCAAAATGCCCACAAATAATTCAAAGCCAAATCAACAACGCGGAAACCGAATTAAGTTCAAGGACCAGGGGATCCTTGCACAATCAAGTTTGTATCTCAAACCTGAAGTGGACAAAGAGGTTGCCACCGAGCGTTGCGCTGTTGATCACTACATGAAGGGTGTTATCTTGGAAATTTCATCAAAGAAAAATGGTAACTGTTACAAAGTCGCGCGGGATGTTTTAGGTTGCGTGATTGCTATTGAACAACCTGACCTCTGTCCTACTTTTTTCAAGACTGACGATATGTTCAGTGTGATGAAGCTTGTACGTAAAAAGTATGACAAGTTCTATTTGTCACTGCCGACATTTCATTTGAAGAAGACTAAGAAGAAGACTAAGAAGAAGACTAATGACTAATGAGAAGTCACCTTCCACTCCAGGACAAACAAAAATGAAAATAAAAAACAAAGCCATAAAGAAAAAGAAAAATACAACCGATACACCAAAGGAGAAAGGAAACAGGGAAAGAACTGATGTAGTGATGACACCCATCCCATCTCCCACAATATTCGGTGAAGATTCCGCCGCCATAGCAACAGTGTCGGACGTGGGTGTCGAATCTGAATTGGATGGCGGAAGTGACATGGATAATGATGATTGTGTTTTCCTTCCTTGAATATATTCCATTGAGGACGATGAAGAATTGCCTGATGACGGATATAATCCAACATCAATGGAAGAAGATGGAGAGTACAATGTGGACCATATGTGGAGCTATGGAATCTTGACAACTGAACTGGATCCACCACAAAATATGTACAATGGTCAGGGCCCATGCCTGAAGATAGGAATCACAGAAAGGATGAAGACTCTTCTTGATGTTGTGGCAATTTGCAGAGGAATGGATTACAATTTCTTGCCAATTCAAATCAGTATGCAAGGAATCACTTGGATCATTGTCTAAGATTTCGTGGGTTTCTATGGAAAAATATTACCACGGAAGAAATGCATTTTTTCTTTGGTGTACTGTTGAAGATGAGCATTGATAACCGGAAGATGGGTGGATACAAAGCTTATTTCAGATCGAAGCCAACCATCTACGCGAGAGACGATCACAGTATGACACTACATGTATACCCTGCATGGGCTTTGAAGGTTTTCTCCCTAGCACGATTCCAGCAGATTTGATCTGCTTTTCATCCGGAAGTTGAAGAGAGCCAAATCGGAGATAAGGTACACCAACTTTGGTATGCACTCAGTTGCTTGAACATCAGCTCCAAATGGACATTCGTCCCAGGTATTGCATCACGGTCAAAGTACAACCCGGTGAGGCAATACAATAAAGATAAGCCAGATAAGTGGCAGGTAGATTTCTTCATTATGGCTAATGCTACCAAGAAAAAATACTTCATCTTGTACGCCGACATTCTTTATCAAGGAAAGAATGCCGCCAACACTGACATTCCATCTTCAATGCGTAATCTTCCAACCACTCAAAAATCAGTAGTCAACGCTGTTATTAAATGTAATCTGTCCATTGACCCTGACGGCATGAGATGTGTATTCATGGATAATAGATACCAATGCGCTGAACTCGCGATTCTCTTACGTGACTCTCACCAGGGTTCTTTGTCTTGTGGGACTACAATACATAATCATAATGGATGGGATAATGAAGTTTTTAATGTAACTTTGAAAGCAGAACGATGCCATCTTCTTCGCAAATATGATCCCATCAATGACCTACTGTACATGCAATGGAAAGACAATAAGGTCATGAACCTTATTTCCACGTTGAGTATTTCTGGAGTGATGACAGTTGAACTCAGAATTGGTGCAGAGAAGAAAATGATCAAATGCAAGAAGAACGTAATCCGGTACGTTGACAAGATGAATGCCGTTGATGTCATATATTACCACCAGAAGATTGGTGGTGGATTAGCAAAAATAGTGCATTACAAAAAGTGGTATTAAAAAACCCATAACACCATATGTGATTTCATGATTCACCAGGGGTGTGTGGGTTGGAACATGTCGGCAGATGAAAATTGACAATTACGAAGGAGAGAGTTGACGACATGGGAATTTCAGGCAAGACTTGGTCTGATCCTGGGTGGCGCAGTTTGGCCCATTCTTGCAAGGTTTCTACG
>JALLAR010000913.1:0-12013 GCA_036939335.1 Conticribra guillardii
GGAGCTCGCAAGAATCTCCGTGTGATAGATTGTGATAGATTGTGATAGATTGTGACCTGACTCATGACTAGATAGTAGTCTGGAATCTGGAATGACAGGCACGTTTCACGGTCTGTTCATCGATTAACACATCCGTCACCAGAAAGTTAATTTACGTATTTTAGATTTCATAGTGTATTAGGTGCCATAATATCTGTAATTAACGTATTAGGTCAGATATGGTATTACGTATCTGATACGCTTTCACCAACAATCTCCAACAAAAACTTTTAAAAGAGGAGTGATGAACCGCGTGCAGCACAGCAATACTGCCAGAGGATCAGCAGCCATCGCCAGCTACCATATTGCCATTGCACATTGACGCACACACAATAATAGGGAACTCTGAAGGTAAACGTAGTTTTGAAGAGCTCGCTTTTCATTGCGTTTTTTTCTCTTTTCATGGCACTTCTTGATTGGCGATTTTGTTGCTTTCAGTGGCGTTCCTCGTTGGTACATTGTTTGTGATAGTATTTTGGAAGTGGCCTACTGTTCTTTCGTATTCGCGGCTTTTCTCTTATTGTAAGAAAACGAGTTTGATCTATGGATGGATAAGTACGACAAATGAATGTATTTATTGGTCAGTTATTGGATGTTTATTTTTGTACTTTCAGAGTTTGCAAATGAGACGATAATTGCATATGAAAATAAGGGTGTTACAATATCATTTATTATCAGGGTTCGTTTAGAATTCAACGCGACCACAGAATTGAGATGTGATTGTTTGTTTTGTGTACCAATCTGCAATATTTTGTCCAATCATTCTTTAACTCCGTGCAATTGACCGAGCTATCATGGAAGGGAAAATTATGTAATTCATGGGTGTTCGTAAATTGAAAATTGGATTCCAACATTTTGTTTTGACAGGATTTCAAATGCATTGTTATTTTTGCTCATATTACGTTTCATTGATCATAACGTATTTTGATTCATACCTTTTGCTCTCTCGTAAACCATGCCGATCGAGACATTATCTTACCCCACTCTTTTTGCACAAACTCTCCACCAGGAGCTTTCTAGCACCGACAGAGTATTTATCGAGGAATAAAAACTTTTCAACGAAACAAAATTGTAAATTCCTGGGAAATTAAACAATACACATGTCATCCCCATCACCCAAGCGTGGTACAAACCCACGTATAAGGAGTGGAAGTGTAGAAAGGGAAACAGAAGAAATCGCTTCAAACTGTGGGAATTCTGTGAACTCTGCCGGGACAGATCGGGCCTCAAATCATGGCGTTGGTCGTCTAGCTCTTGAAAACATATCCCCTTCTTCTCAGGATTTGTCTCAGATCCAAACATTAGCTGTCCCTGCGACAGTTGTGGCTATCGATGGAGGTGTGGGGGATGGGACTATGAGTGACGCAAGCGCTCTTGAAGCAGTCAAACTGACGGCAGAAGCTTTGGCCAAAAACAATCGAGATTTGGCAAAGAAAAATCAAATCAACAATGCAGCAGGTGGAATTTTCGGAATCGTCGAGGTTTCCAGCACATTGAGCCGGAGCAGCAGTGAAAGTGGTCCGAAGAATTTGTATAGAAGCACATTGCCACCACAAGTCCTGGTGACAGAAGAGAGTGGAGCTGCAACTCCAGCCCATTTTCAGCCTTGGGATGCATCCTCGGTATGTTCTTCTTTGGGAGATCCGTCATTGCCCATGGTGACTATTGGCACAGGAGGAGGCGGGGTAGCCTCGATGGAGAGAGAATTGTCAGAAACAGCAGTGCTGGTCTATCCAAACCCTACTGAAATATTGGACACTCCACCAAAGGGCAATCTATCTTCTGCCAAAAATGCATGCTTGCCGCCTCTTCCTCAAACGCCCCCACGTGCTACGTCTGTTCCCAACTCTGTCACCGCTACAACCACTGTTTCATCTGTTCCAGATGTTTTGCCCACTTCTGCCGTCATTGTTGATGCAACCATTACATCTACACGTCCTCCACCCCCTCCTCCCCGCACATCATATCTCTCATCTCCATATCCCATTTCGCCCAGACCGCCCTCAGCTATTCGAATGAGTTCAGGAGGAACAGTACCTTCTCCTGCAATCAATTTTAAAAAAGCGACTTTTCAGGAACCTATTAAAATCACGCGTACCAACAGCAATGGTAGCTCTGCCACAAGTAATACAACCAATACAAACGCCACTGTCACACGTATCCGACTTGGAATATGCGCCATGGATAAAAAAGCGCGGTCCAAGCCCATGTCTGAAATCCTGAAGCGGTTAGATTCTCAAACTTTTGAACCTGTGTTCTTTGGCGATCATGTCATATTGAATGAACCGGTCGAAAATTGGCCTATTTGTGGTGAGTGAGAAGTGAGATGGTGGTCGCAGTCAGTGATCGAGTATTTTTACTGGTCGCGGGCAGTCAATTGATTGATTGATTGATTGATTGATACATCATATTATTATATTGCAATCTGTTTCATGACTCACACATCATTATGATTATTCATCGTTATATTTTAGATGTACTGATTGCATTCTATTCCAACGGATATCCGTTAGAAAAGGCTGAAAAGTATCAAGCATTGCGGCGTCCCTACTTGTGAGTTCCTTCTGGCTTTTTGAATGCTGTCGCTGTCAACTTTATTTAGAATACTATTTGCTGCCACTCCATCCATCCTCTCACCATCACATTATTGCTACTGTGTAATCGCTCAAATCAATCGAATCAATCCAAATGAAAATGATTTTTATCGACTGCAGATTGAACGATTTAAAAATGCAGAGATGTTTAATGGATCGACGACGTGTATATGACCTTTTGGAAGAATCTGGTATCGACGTTCCGAGGCATGTATTTTTGTCTCGAGATGGATATGTATCAACAGGAACTGGAGATGGTCATAAGCCTGACGATGGTAGCGGAGAAAATCATGCATGCACAGACGATCCAGAGTTTGAAGAGCACGATGATCACATTGAAGTGAACGGGGTTATTATTAATAAACCATTTGTGGAGAAGCCTGTGGATGCAGATGATCATAACATTGCGATATACTATCCTTCCTCTGCCGGGGGAGGGTGTAAGAAGTTATTTCGCAAAGTAGGAGATCGCTCTTCTGAGTTTTATCCTGACATAAATGAAATTCGGTTAGACGGGAGCTATATCTACGAGGAATTCATCGAAACACAGGGTACTGATGTCAAAATGTATACAGTGGGACCTGATTATGGTCATGCGGAGGCACGAAAGAGTCCAGCGGTGGATGGGAAGGTAGAGAGGAATCCCGATGGGAAAGAAGTGAGGTTTCCAGTAATTTTAACACTGAGGGAGAAAGAAATTGCAAGGCGGTAAGTTTGTATTGGATGCACAAGAGGACACATGTATTGCCGAGCTTTGTCATATCATTTCTTTGCATCGTAACCTCTCACTAACAATGTTTTTCCTGTCTCAACTTTGCTTTTAAACACACCAGTATTGTTCTTGTGTTCAAGCAACAGGTCTGTGGCTTTGATATTCTTCGTATCCAGGAGGGCGACTCTCTTGTTTCGTATGTTTGTGACGTTAATGGCTGGTCGTTTGTCAAGAATAGTAGGTGAGACTTCTTGATCTATCAGCCTACTCAAAAATCTTATTGCACATGCTCACCACATTGTTTGACGATATCAACTACCCCTCTCGTCTCCTTGTATTATTGGATCAACTTTGTTCAATCGCAACTGACCATATCCACTGCGGTACTCTCCGCCAGAAAATACTACGATGATTGTGCTCAAATTCTCACGGAGCACATGGTCGCTGCCGTAAAGCCTAAATCCAAGATATCATTTTCTGCTTTGTGAGTCATATTATTTGCATTTTTCACAACTACACAATCAAAGATCTTCTCATTTTTCTGATTGCATACTTTGCTTCGCAAAATCCTACAGGGCCCCGCTGTTGGCAACTATGGAAGATTCTGCTGAAGACATGTACCTACGCGTCAAATCAAAAAAGAAAAAGCACCAGCGGGGACCAAGCATCGCTGATCGTGTCAAAAGTTTGCTAATGGGAGATAACTCGTCTATCACCGCAAACGAAGAGGGAGAGCTCTCAGATTATCATGGATCGGATGCCGAAAATGGTAATATTAATGCGCTGTGTGATGGGCGTGAACCACCAGAGGATTTCAAACCAGTTCGCGAAATTCCCAACCAACTTGCAACAGAACCTGCATCATCCATAGTGCCATCGGGAAGTAGCTCTTTGGCTGATGCTGACGATGATACACAAAGTCGATCTGGTGACGCTGTGGTAACGACGACCCATCAGGAAGAGTTGCGATGCGTGCTTACTGTCATTCGGCATGGTGATAGGACACCAAAACAAAAACTCAAGGGAGATATTACTGGAGAGCAATTTTTGAAGTATTTCTCTGATCATACCAGCAACCCAAAGAAGGACCTCAAAGTCAAGGCAAAGAAACCCATGGTCGAATTTCTAGAGACAGTGCAAGCTGTCATCAAAGAAAAAGAGGAAGAAGGCGCCAAGAAAAATCGTGAGGTGTTGTACAAAGTCCGTCATATTCGCGACATTCTTCTACGATGGAAATTCAGTGGAGTGAGTTTTGGACTTTCATATTGCATATTTAAACATTGACAATGATGTGATGAACTTACTGTTCTCGGCCCTTTTATCATCAACCGGCATGATTACATTACTGATGTTCTCAATTAACCTTCTTTTTGTCTTGTCGACTCTTTCAACAATTTCAATTCCAATTGCTCTACGATGGAAATTCAGCTGAATCGGAAGATGCAAATGAAGCCAAGGAATTGGATCGAGGAGGAAACTCCCGAGGGGTCTATAACAAAGTGCTCAGAGTTGCAACTCATTGTCAAATGGGGCGGGGATTTGACCAAACTTGGAGAAAAACAAGCTATCAATTTGGGGAAACGCCTCCGTCATGAATTGTACCCTGACTCGCCTGGCGGGGGCATTCTTCGTCTACATTCTACATTTAGGCATGACTTGAAGATCAAAACGTCAGATGAGGGGCGCGTTATGAAAACTGCTGCTTCTTTTGCGAAAGGTATGCTAGAGCTTGAGGGTGAAATCCCTCCTATTCTTGTTTCACTTGTTCACAAAGAAAAAGATAGTCAGCACATGCTCGATCCATCTGGAAATAAAGAAGTTAAGAAGGATCTGGCTGAGTGCAAGAGAAAGATCAATGTTAACATGCAAAAAGATTTAGACTATGACCAAATGAGCAAAGAGGAACGAGAGAATATAGTCGGACCAGACCGTCTTACGTCACTTCACAGGGCACTGAAAGAAATAGGCAACCCCAGAAAGACTCTGTTTGCTATCCACTCCACAATTGGAAACTTAGTAGAAGAACTGGACGACATGCTTGGAGTGCTGGTATCAGGCGACGAGGATGTAATTGAAGGTGGCGCTGGGCTCAAGGGGGAGGAGAACGACGAAGCACTTAGCGGAATCAAACTATACAAGGGCGAAACATTGCTGGAACTCACGGAAAGATGGAAACTTTTACAGAATAAGCTTTATGACGAAGAAAAGGACGTGTTTGACTTGAGTAGAGTGCCAGATGTGCACGATAATGTGCGTTTTGACATGGTGAGTGCTTTTGTTTGGTAGAATATTGTGTGCAACTGGAAATTACCGTGATGGATGCACGATTCTCAACTCACGGCAATAACACGCACCAAAATCTATCAAAATACAACGTATACAGTTGCATAATCCGCACCTTGGCCTGACTGAAACATTGCAAAAGTTGTATGACTTGGCAAAATCAATGGCGGACTGTGTTGTTCCACAGGAGTATGGAATCACAACTGGAGAGAAACGAGACATTGGTAATAAAATGTGCGCTACTCTCCTAGATAAGATTAAGTGAGTGAGACAACTGTTTTTTTGTCACTTTGTGTGAAAGCATTCAAATCACTCACGGAATTTTTTTCTTTCGAATTTTTGCATTAGCTATGATCTCGCAATTGCTAGGACAGATAATCAGGTTGATATGCGCTATCTCATCAACATGGACTACTCAAGTGACTTGCCCATCAATTCCATGGGTAGACGAGTTCGCTCGCGTCTATACTTCACATCTGAATCTCATTTGCACACTTTACTCAATGTGTTGAGATTTCCGTCATCCAAGGATAGCAGTGTACCCAGTCCTTTGTCCAAATTGGGTCAGGAGATTCTAGCGAACGCGAGCGAACTGTGTTACTTGACACAGGTCGTGATCCGCCTGTTTGAAGACACCCAGAAGCTGAGCGATGACCCCAAACGGTTCCGAGTAGAAATTTGGTTTAGCCCTGGTGCAACAGCAACGCCTCTCCATGTAAGTTCATGGTTAGCAGTGCCTTTTTTAGTACAAGCATTTATTATTTACTCATGACTGTCATAATTATCTTTGGTCCCTATCATTTCAGATGGCAGAGCTTGAGAGAGAGAAGGATGCAACTCGGTTTGACACAGAAAAATTGCAGAAGATTAGTATCGATGGTGTGAGTGGCATGCTATCTTTTCTTTATTATTTGTCTTAACATTGTTCAGTTGTATTTAGCAAGTAAGGTAGCTTGAACATCTAACTTGATGTCTTGTTTGTTACTTTACAGTTAACTTGTGAGCACGTAGAGCGTTATTTTGCTGAAAGCATCAAGGAAGGGAAAGTGAAGGGCGAAGATGTTGCGTCAGAGAGTTCCTCAGCAGAGAAGAAGGAAAAGAAAGAAAAAAAGGAGAAGAAATCTAAAGCTCAAAAGGAGGAAACCAAGAAGGATGTTACAACTGAAAGTTCGATTGATTTTAACCTGACCAAGAAGGATGATATTGCCAGCCATAGCGATGTTGGGAATGATATATTTACAACCAGCAAGTGTGATGGCAAAGAGTCGAGTGTCGAACCAAGCATCTCAAGCAACACTGGAAACGATTCTTCAGAAACTTGCAACGGTGAGTCGGACGTTGATGCCAAGGATACTAACACAGAGGTAGCAATTGAAAACCTGTCTACGGCAAATCACTTCTGGCATTCAGTAACTGCTTTTGGTGTGTTATTTGGAGCTGGATGTATGGTCATGATGTTGAAAGCATCGAAGGGATCCTGGAAGGGTGGACGTTCATAAGATAGTACTATTGTGGTAGGAAGTGGAGAAATAAGAGCATTTAATTATTATTGCCCTCTGTTCGAGGCAACAGGTGATTTCTTGTCCACTCAACCGCAAGAGCAGCAACTGCTTGTGTCGAAGCAACCAAAGAAGAAATCGCGAATTGATCTTTTAAGCACATTACATTAGAATTAAAATGTTTGAGAACAGCAACTTTCCAAATAGAAAACTGCGCCAAAGCATTGCGAAGAACTGCAGATTCCAGATTTGTAATTAGATCGTCCTCTCCTATATCACTAGAATCTGAACTGTTTGTAGACACGATTGTTTCTTCGTCGTCTTCATCGTAACAACACACATCGTTTCTTGCATCCATTAATTCATCAATGTATTCATCTTCTGCTGTCGCGAGCTGTAACAATATTTCACTCTTTCTTTGCCTTTTTAGACTTTTTTCGCCACAGTGGCGGCGTGAGTGCTGCTGTTGTGCACTATGATACTTATAGTAGTTTCCCCAGTGTTTAGTTTCTTCGCCATCGTCATAGGAATATTGTGATTTGATGAGTGACAATGCTGCGGTCGGGTTCCATGATGATGCGGAAGAGCCATATTGGGAATTGCCGCTGTATCCATCCCAGTTGTGATAATTATTCATATCCACTGATGCCCACACACTCTCCCCAGTGTGAAAGTTGTAGTTGTATGGATTACCCTTTTCGTCAAGATACGTTCTCCACCCTCTAGATATGTGGAAATTGTCAACAACAGTATTGCTGCCATCAGTACCCCGACTCCATGATGTGGTGACTTCACTCGATGTATGATCATGCTCAGAAATCAATGATGAAATACTGTTGCTGACATCACAATCATATGATCGTTTGCAATTCTTTCTGTCCATTGTGTTAACAAGAGAACTCGCTTCGCCAATTTTGTTTACATCCATGAGCAGTGAGCAATTGTCCACTGAAATCCCTGTTTGAGACGGATCATCGTCTTTCTTCTCATGGACGAAGAGGCTGGACAATGCTTGTCTCTTCCCTTCCCTTGGCACTAGTTCTTGTTCCAAAGTGTTTTCTTTGTCGTCTATTATTTCATCTTACAATGCCATCATTATTCGCCATTCGCAATTGGGTGCAAAAGAGAAGAACTATGATCAGCCCAATGATTTTTTTCCGGTGTCTTTAAATGTTTTAAACTAGCTAGTACCTTCGATTTGACAGACACAACTTTAAAAACCTCATTTTATCATTTCGCCTTCGCAAATGCATCACATTCATATAATCGTTGATGGGCACGAGTAAATATTACAGAATAGAGTAAAAAGAGGGGAGATATGACTAGCGAATAATGATATTATTTATTGCAGTTTAACATGATCATCCATAGGTCAACTCAACCGGTGAATTGCGGCTGATGATCCTCTTGACTGGAATAGCATTATGAACTGCTCGATTCGTAACCACATCACAGTATGGGTACAGTGACGTCATGGAAATATGCTTTGGTGGCAAAACAGTGCCCTTTTTTTTGGAATTATTTCTCCTTCTAGCATAATCACTCCAAAGCACTCCATTAATATCATCATCAAGATCGTTATCCAAGTTGCATTCATGAGTTTCGCCAGCCCAATTCTCTAGATGTAGATCAATCTTAGTTTTGTCCAGACAAAATACACCAACGCCGCAATCTTTCATGCGCCAGTTCAGAGCCAGTTCTTTGCACCATTTTTTCATGCCAGATTTTCCTGTTCGGGATGGATGTTGAACCCATTTCACTTCATCGTATGATTGGTCCCATATGCTGAAATTTACGATTATCCCCAATGCCGAAGGAATTTTTTTGGTAGACTGTGACGACATTGCTGGGTTCGAAAACACTATCACCATTGTGACACAGAGATCTTGCGACACTGAGACAAGGTTGTAGAAAAAATCTGCCATAATCATCATCCTACCAGCATGATCATTGTTGTCGCTCTGTTTGCTTGTTTTGAAGAGAGAAGATTGTCGCCTGGACAGAATATCGCTCAGAAGTGCATCAACGCGTAAATATACTTCATAAGCAATAATGAGCCCAGAATGATCATCGCCATACTCCTTACAGTATTCTTGATGGATGTGGCCAGTTTCTGGGTCAGAATGGCATACTTCCCATACATTTTCATCCGATTTTATCACAATATCTTTTCGTGCTGGCCTAATTGCCCGAGGTCGTGGTGTTTGAGAATAAGACCCCAAATCAGTAGTATTTGATTGTGCAGCTATCCATGTAATGCGAAAGCCGTCGTCTTCGTCATTGAACAGCATGTATGCAGACAAAGCTCTTTTAAATCCATCACACAGATGTTTGGAAAGAATATCCTCGGTTTCATTTTTTTGGCCTTTTGTTTGTTTCCTTGTCTTCATCGTTGGAAGATGTGTCGTTGGCCACAAAGAATTTCGAATAGTGAATGAGTTCCAACCACCCACTCTCACGTTTGAGCAACGAAGTGATTTAGTAATCCGAGGTGAATTCTTGTAGTTATGTCTTTCGCCCATACTGGTATGAATACCAGAAACCAGGGGCGTTTGAAATATAACAATTGTTCCAAGAATATATTCGTCCTAATTGAAATTAATAAACGCAAAAAAAGTTATGAAAGTATTGGTCAAATATAACACAGCAATCAATCAAATGAAAGTGGCAACACAGCAATGGAAAAATCAAAAACTAAACATACAAAGGTAATGGACTGACCTCAACTGTTGGTGATATTGAAAAAGTTGGGGAACGAGATGAAGGGCCGCCACCATCACCGTCACATGCGCTAGTTGCTGTAGAGTGGTGAAGAAAAGCTATGCCCAATGTGCCATCGTCGCTCAATAGTATTTGAACAGGAGTTTCAGCAGCAGGAGATGCGTACTCGTTATGCCCCAGTAATGAGGCTGGAGCGGGAAAGTTTCTAATGGCATGATATTATGTAGATGGATTGCAACTGGTATGAGCATCGGCATCATTGTATGTTGGCAGATCAGGATCCACCAAAATCTCAAGAAATAAAAGGTGGCTTACTTACCTATTTTCACTAGCGCGAGAATTTTTAAGAAGAAGAGGTACAGATAAAATCAATGGAGACACAACATTGTGGTGTTTCTTGGTGTGTGTCAATTTATTGACTTGGCGATTGTCATGTAATTGTTCCAGTGTAGCAGGACTAGGGACACCTGGAACAGATC
Source organism: Conticribra guillardii (assembly GCA_036939335.1). NCBI lineage: Eukaryota > Bacillariophyta > Thalassiosirophyceae > Thalassiosirales > Thalassiosiraceae > Conticribra > Conticribra guillardii. Next base: position 10,328 of record JALLAR010000913.1, read on the forward strand.
ATGTGGTAAAAAAAATATTTAATTTGACATATCTAATCACAACCGAGTGATGTGATAATCGCCCATTCAATGCTGGAAGGGTTGGGGTACTTACCATAAAATCTCAATGAAAGATGAGGAAGATGTTTTCTCGAGGAGTTTGCCCCTCGTGCCCCAAACGTTGATCTGGTCACATCCCGATTCACAGCTATCCCACCGCCAATGCCAATCAAAAAGCTACCAAATCGATCCATTGCTAAAATTGCATCACTGGTCGGCGTGTGCAATTTGGAGAAAGGGATGCGGATGCATTCTTTTTTTGTGTATGGACGCCATTCTTTCTTATGCAATTGTATTAGATTGTTATTGTTTCTGTTGTTGTCGTTCGTGATTAAATTGTTGTTTGTATGAGTGTCGTTGTTGTTGCTGTGTTCATTTCTGTTACTGCTACCATCATTGCATTCATTGCTGATATTGTTACTTTCTTGTTGAGGGACGTTGTTCAGTTCCCTTTCACGATTCCCGTCATTTTTGTTGTGACTATTGTTCTGGTTCTTGTCATCGACTCCATCATTATCGTAATGATAATAATATGTTGGAGAAGAATATTGCAAACAATCCCAATGGGCAAGTCTCTTCATATGACTCATTATCTGCTGTTTTCCAATCGACGAAGCATTTGAATTTCCGCCCGCAATTGATGGTAGGGTAAATGAATGTGTATTGGACGTCGATGGAGGATACAAGGGTCGTTTCAGCAATAATGACTTCCAAGACTCTTTTCCGTGAAGGTGTGTGTAGCATTTTCGTGAGGATTGGCGAGTATACCCAGCTTCACGACTATACAGTAGCATTGGCAATGATGTCGAAATATGATTGCAGGAGTTGTTGTCGGTAAAAATTTCGGACTTTGGAACAACAGTTCCAGCTGTTGATTTTGTACCTGTCACTTCGGTCGTTGTTGCATTTATTTGAATTCCTGTAGCATTTGGAGCGGTAGCATAACCTGTTTTGGTTTCAGCCTCAACATGAGAAATATGGCTACTTGTTGCAGTTTGTGCATCTAAAGTTTTGATGCGTTTGTGGTCAACTTGGCGCCTTCTTTTATTGGTGCGACAATGGTTACTGAAACCGCGCGTGAAACATTCCGAATCTTTCCGCTGATAGAGTTGCTGCTCTTGATTCAATTGTCGACGATGCGTATAGCTATAAGCGTCATCATGAGTCCATTCAAAATCAGTTGGGTTATTTTCATCTCGACTGGAGCAATTATTATCAGCGGCGGCGGCGGCAGCAAGATTGGTGTCGGATGTTTCGTTATCGTTGTAATGTTTTTGAGCACTCAATGTATAACGTTTATTTCGACGTTTTCGCCTCATCGCCATCATTGGCGGTAGCTGCTCGGTTGACTGTTGTGTTATGCGTGCACTATTGGAAGACATTGCGCCGGTTTCCGCATTTGTCCGTGCACGTTCGCCGCCGGCGTCCATCGTCAAGGCAGAGATGAAGATGCAAGGACGCCACCAAGCTAGAGTACAGATAATAGATGATAATGAGTGCGGTGACATCTGATGGGCTTTTATTTTTGATGGGGCAATCCATGTTCTGGCGCGCCCGAACCCTTAGGTATCTATGTACATATCTACCTCTCTAGTATCGTACTACCATAGTACCTGCGCCCGATACTCAGGGTCTTAAGAGCTCTAC
>JALLAR010000914.1:0-12008 GCA_036939335.1 Conticribra guillardii
TTTTCGGATGGTGTCCAAAACTGTGAGTGGGCCGTGTAATCAGCTGAAAGTGTCCACTTGCCTAAAAGTGTCCAGGATAATTGAGTACTTTGTTTTACGTTTTTCATTCGTCGCATTCATCACTCCACATTGTACAAGCCATGGCAACTTCTTCTACAGCAGCCGCACCAGCAGCCCCAAAGATGAGCTCAGCCCCTGCACCCGCGCTTTCAAAGCCACTGATCTTCGCGACCAGCGGCCTCGGTGGTATGATGGGATGGTTGGTCGTTCATCCTGCAAACACAGTGGCCGGTAAGTGCATTCGAATGACAGTGCAATTAAGGTAGACACGACGTGATGTTATCATGGCTCGTTTTTCTCACATTAATCATGTTTTAATCTGCTGTGTGCTGGCGCTTAAAATCAGTTCGTATGAATCTGGCAAGTATGCAAGGAAAGCATTTTTCCATCACGGGTGCGATAAAAGAAAATGGTTTCATGAGTCTCTATGACGGACTTGCCGCTGGTATTTGGCGCCAAGTCTTCTACGCCAGTTCAAGATTTGGTCTTTTTGAGACATGTCGCGACAAATTACATGAAGTTAGGGGAAAGACTGATTTTACTGGCCGGTGAGTCGGGACAAAGAATCGTTCTGGTTTCTATTTAGCATTGCTTCGTTGTTTTCTTTCGTTTTTAAGTATTTATTCTCATCCTCCCTGAACAATTGATGCAATGCCTGATTTCTATTCATAGTGTCGTGGTCGGCGCAGCTACTGGAGCAGCTGCAGCTTTTATTTCTTGCCCAATGGAAGTCGCTACCATCCGTATGTCAAACGATGTAACTTTGCCGGCCAATGAACGTCGCAACTATAACGGTGTTTTCGATGTTGTGAAACGAATCTCTTCAGAAGAAGGAATTGCCGCATTTTGGAGAGGTTCTATCCCCTTTGCGCAACGCGCTGCTCTTGTGGGCGTTTTCCAGGTAGCAACCCTTGATCAATTCAAAGACTTGTACGCACATTATTTTCAACAAAAGAAAAACTCTATCCCCAATGTGTTTTGTTCGGCAATGACTTCGGGTCTGATTTATTCCATTGCAACCATGCCTCTTGAAGCGTCAAAGAATCGGATGGCGAGTCAAAAGGCAGATGCAGTGACGGGAAAGCTTCCATACACTTCAACCTTGCAGACTTTGAGGGCAGTGTCTGCGAAAGAGGGTTTCCTTGCACTCTACAATGGCTTTCTTCCGTATTATGTGCGTTGTGGGGGACACACAGTTTCCATGTTCATTGCAGTTCAAGTCATGAGAGATTTGTATAGTAGTAGCATGCAGTAGATAAACTCGGGGACTAGTGAATTCGCTTTTTGGCGCATCCCTAGAGCTTTCAGACTACAAATGATAATGTTTACAACAAACTTGCTTTCTCTTGGGCATCTACATCGAGTCTCCCTGATGGTTCAAAATGAAAAGAATAACTCTACTGGTATTCATTACAACTGCAACAACATCTATACTAGGTAACTTTAATAATTCTACCTAGATCATTAACGAGCAAGAATAGTCATTTTGTAACTATCTTTTGTGTAATGTGAATGTAGGGTTTGATATGATGAAAGGTAGACATAGTATTTCATACATGATTTTTGAGATATTAACTGTGGTTTCGGTGTTGAATTTTACTGGTTACGTTGAATAGAACAAGAGTTTACTCTTTCGTATTGTGAATAGTATTCTCTAGTGAAGTACTACCTAGGTATATTCACTGAAACCCACCATCGTGATGTTTTCGTGGAAGGTCAAAGAAAAATGTTTGATTTTGGTGCATTGAACACAATATCATGTTATTTGGATCATTATTTATTGAATTAACTATAAATTGTTACATCTGACAAAAATAATACACAACGCCACAAGTACACGTGTATAAAAAAAATCCAATTTGATTATTCAAACAGGATGGTGACAGCAAATTAAACTTTTGAATCGAGTTACTCGTCCCATGCATCATGGTCAAAATTCACTTGACATGCTCCAACGAACTCAATCATATTATACATTTGTCATTGTGGCCGCATATTCTCGAACGTCATCAGCGACTACCCTTCCTTTCAACCCTGAACCCGGGAAGACATCCACAATCTTCACACCCAATTCTCCTGCCAGAACACGAGCTAGCGGAGACGACCGTACGGGGCCCAAATTTTCCTTTGGCATTGTGACTTTGATTTCGGGTTGTGGATTGATTGGTGCTTCTACCTCAATTCTTTCCATGACAAGATCAAGTGGGGGCGGAGATTCTGGCGGAGCAGGCGAGGCGAATGACTGCTCTTGTGTAACCATTGGTATGTTGTTTGTGACTTCAACGCCTTTTGTCAAATCATGCATATCAGCAGATGCCAATGCTACCTCGGCAAATTTTAAAGCATGTGATACCTCCTCATCTAAAGCAGCAGACGCCAATGCTTCCTCGGCAAATTTTGAAGCATGTGATACCTCCTCATCTAAAGCAGCAGATGTCAATGCTTCCTCGGCAAGTTTAAACGCATTTGATACGTCCTCATCTAAACTTTCAGATGGCGATGACGATGACGATTTGAAACTGGATCGAATTGCCTGTGCCTGTTGTCGGATTGCATCCCGTTTTTCCTCTAGTAGCTTCCGTTCCTCTTCTTCCTTTGTTTGTTGCGATACATCCAGATGATCCAGTACAGCTTGATGAGGTTGTGCAGTTTGATCATGGTCGTTTTCCAATAACATTTCAGTTTCAATAGGTTCTGCAATAAGTTCTTCAGCATCAGGAATTGGCGATGCATCCAGATGATCAACTTCGGCAAGATGAGTTTGTGTAGTTTCATCATTGTCGTTTGCTAATAAAAATTCGGGAACAACTTCTTTTGCAACAACTTCTTCGGCATCAGGAATTGGCGATGCATCCATATGTTCAAGTTCAGCTTGATGAGGTTGTGTGGTTTGATCATCCGCTAACATTTCGGTTTCAATATGTTCAACAACAACTTCTTCGACATCAGGAATAAGACGTAACGACGGCGGTGGGGCGAGGAGTGCTTCCGCAATGAAATCAGTATCATCTTCCATTTCCATCTCTACCTCATCGGGGATAAAATACTCCTCTTCTTCTGGTAAGCTTAGCTCTGCCTCGTCGTCTTCGTCCTCATTGACTGTTTCCATTACTGATGACAGAGACAACATTTCTTCCTCTCCCTCCTCTTCCTGAAATGTGTACGGCAATTCGGTCTCACTTCCCCCATTGACTTCCAAATCAGAGGGCCAATAAAGTCTTGCCTCCCTCTCCTGTGTTTGCTCTGCGAATGCTGGCAAATATTCTTTCTCTTCTACAGTGCTCTCCATATCGAATGCAGTCAAACTACTCATACTTGCACTGGGTAGTTGAAATGTGGGTGATGCAATGGCCTTCATTTCTGCCAAGAGTTTTTGGACCTCCATTTGAGCGCTAAAAGCATATTCTGCAGATTGATTGATTTCTGCAGCCATGACGCTGATTTCTTCCACAAGCTGTGCAGTAGTAAGTTAGAATATGCAGTGATTAGTGTTTGCCAGGGACAACAAGACTAAAAAGTGTGGTGTTGCTTGAAAAAGAAGTTGTTGTTGTTTTTTACGCACAAAAACTCGACATATTGTTGACCAAACTGTGTAGAGTCTTCAGTCTTCACAAGCTAATACTGCAAAAAATACAAGTCGTCCAAAGTTGAAATCATCTCTCTTGCAAAGTAACTTTGATCCATTACTATCCCCACAATTGTTTGCAGATGCAATAAATCAAACAACACATTGAATCTTATCATTTCAAGCATCATGTGACAAATAATTCTAAATACACACCTCTTCAGGGGTAATCTCCCCTTTGGCAATCTTCATCGCCATCTCCCTCTTGAAATCTTCTCTCCCCTCCATACGCTGCGTGTATCCCACACCTGCCACCAGAACCGCTGTATACAGAAATTGCAATGAACCAACCATCTCCACATAATTCAACAAGACGGACGACGAATCCATTGCAGATGATATTCCGTATCCCAATGTCGATACATGTTGGATTGCATCGAATGCTTCGCTGGGTGGGCTGGCAACCGCCATGGCGCCAAGGGGAAATGACGAAGATACAGCCGTGGCAGCGGCAGTTGCTGCAAAGACTTTCTTGTTCAAAGTTCGAGGCGGTTTGCTAGCGAATGCATTTTGTGGGATGGATGCAGCTGCCAGTATTGCTCGGTCGGCGGCATGGGAGGCTTGACTTAAAGCAGCATCAATGGCAGCTAAAGAGCAGTGAGTATTTTTATTGGAGGTGGACGACAGTGATGTTGTGGATTTGTGTGCAGTGCTTCGGATTGCAAACGCCGCGCGGTGGTGGTGGTGGTGGTGGTGGGATGAGGACGACCATGACGAGACGTAAGATGATGCCGGCGAGGTACTGGTGAGAAGGAACGCTAGTGAGCAAGATGATATCTTCATGATGATTTCTTTGGCATTAGGTCAGATCTTAGGAATGATTTTTGCGAACGGATTTCAAGTGGCATCGAGGTCGCGCGGGGTTGTTTGTTGGAGGGTTGGAGGTTTGTTTTTATTTAGTAGATTTTTCTTGATTTTATGATGATGATGTGATGGTTGAAGATCTGGAATATCATACGTGGGATTCAGTACCTGATTTGATAAAAGCGACGTCATCATTATATAGAGGACTTAGTATGTTTTCTCTTCGTATGTAGAAGTAGATATGATCTGATACATTTCGATCCAGAATTACATTCTTGATCCTTCTAGAATGATCTTGAGAATTGAGCAGGCGGGGCGCGCGCTCGGCCGGATGGATGGATATTATTTTTGTTGATGGATAAAAGCGAACCCTCTCGGGCGCCTCCAGGCGCCTCCGTTTCGTTTTTATCCACTCCACATTGCACTCCATCCCATTTTTACTTGGCAACTCATGTTCCATTTTGTAAAGTCATGTTCCAGATCTCGCTGCCAGAAGGGATCAATGCCGCATTCGGCGTTGTTCTCGTGAGAGATCTTGACTCCTGTGGAAGGAGTGACTTTCTCAACATGATCAACTCCAAGAGATTTTTAATCTCCTACAATAAAATCAGTGGGAATAGACAAACAACAAATTATATTGGCGAAACAATATTAACCGTCCATTTATTTCTCGATCAACACAATATATTACTATCCAATAGAGTAACAATTTTGCTCACAAAAAAGCAACTAGACAGAGACTTGGCGACTTTCGAGAATCAATTTTAGATATCATAATTTATAATTTCAGTTGAAATTCAGAACGCACCAAAAAGACAATCGATTCTTTCTTCCATTTCACCACACCACACCACACAACATCAAGGCAACTAATCAAAATAGTAAGCATCAAGCAAGCATGGATCGAAAAGACAGCACCATCCCTCCGGGAGAGGAAGAAGATGTAGTCTCTTCCATGCGTGCTCCCGGCGTCGCTTCCGTCGTCCCCATGCGAACCAAGGGCTTTTCCGACCTTTCGGGTATGATCCTTCGTGATGCCCCGTACAACTCGCGTATGATGCCATTTAATACCGCGGGCCTCGAACAACTCACACAGAAGGAACAAGAAGCTCTTCAAGACGAGATTTTGAATGCTGCTTCAAAGAGCGGGAGGAAGAAAACCAAGAGTGATATTGCTGCCATGATGGCGCAGGGGTTTATGGAGGGTGGTGGTGAGCATCAGCGAGTGGCGAGGAAGAGGCAAATTTCTAGTTCGGATATGATTACCAAGTTTGGGTATGCTCCTCAATTGGGTTATGAAGATTTGAGGTATGATGCTTTCTATTACTATGAATTGATTCACATGATGTGCTAAAATATCATGGAGCAGTCCAAACACGTGATCTTATAAACGATGAGCGTATCAAATGTTGAATTTTCACTTCCACAGGATGGCAGAAGCAGTCGCTCAACACGGAACCACCCGTGAACGCGAGGCGTCCAACATTTCCGACATGATCATGAAAGAACTCATCGAAGAACCACCCGCCAAAGACCTCGAAGAATTTGAATTCAATCACGTTGGACTCACATCATCTGAGGCGACCAAACGCATTGAACAATACGGTAAAAACGAGCTGCCCGAGAAAGTCACTCCTAAATGGCTCGTGTTCCTGAGACAATTTTGGGCACCCATGCCCATCATGATTTGGATTGCCATATTGATTGAAGTTGGGATTCAAAACTTTATTGATATGGGGATCTTGCTGTTCATTCAATTCACTAATGCGAGCATTAGTTTTTATGAGTTGAACAAGGCTGGAAATGCAGTTGCTGCACTGAAATCGAGTTTGAAACCAATGGCGACTTGCAAGAGGGATGGCAAATGGGATGTAATGGATGCCACGTTTTTGGTACCGGGTGATTTGGTGTTATTGGGTTCTGGTTCTGGTGAGTGGATGATAGTTGTGCGACTGGCACAAACAGGATTTGTGAATAATTGTATTGCACTTGTTACACATAAAAGCCATGTAATTTACAATTTTTTCATCAATTTTATTACTTCTTGAAAGCGATTCCTGCCGACTGTCGCGTAAACTCCTCCGAAATCGACGTCGACCAAGCAGCCCTTACCGGCGAATCTCTACCTGTCACTTTCTACAAAGGCGATTCGTGCAAAATGGGATCCACAGTTGTTCGTGGCGAGGTCGAGGCCACGGTTGAGTTTACCGGCAGTGACACATTTTTTGGCAAAACTGCATCCCTCCTTGGAGAAAATAACGAGCACAGTCATTTGCAGAAGATTTTGATGCATATCATGTTCATTTTGGTCGGTTTGTCGGTGACTCTTTGTGTCATCAATTTCGTATACCTCATGGTGGAAGGAGAGTCGTTGAAAGAATCTTTATCACATGTGAGTGTTTGTTTCCGCGCAACGTTATATGCCGTTGTTTATTGTTTGTCCAGTCATATTGCATGAAGATTTTACAGTATGGCAATTTTAGTTATTTATTGCACTCCACGTTTTAAACTCACATGCATTTTCTTCATTTTTTATTGCACGTATAGACAATTGTCCTTTTGGTAGCATCCATCCCACTGGCCATTGAGATTGTGACCAACACTACTCTTGCTATTGGTTCGAAATCACTCTCTCAGCATGGAGTAAGTTCTGCCGAATACATAGAGCGTTCGTTTTTTCTGCAATGAGCACTTAGCTTACACTTTCTAATTTATCTCATCCAATTATATAGGCTATTGTTGCTCGATTGTCTGCTATTGAAGATTTGGCAGGAATGTCCATTCTTTGTTCCGATAAGACTGGAACGCTGACTTTGAACAAAATGGTTCTCCAAGAAGAAACGCCAGTGTACAACCCTGGTGAGAACCAAGAATCGGTATTAGTTTACGCCGCGCTGGCTGCGAAGTGGAAAGAGCCTCCACGTGATGCGTTGGATAGACTTACGCTTGGGTCGGTTAAAATGGATTTACTCGAGGATTACGAACAATTAGGTGAGTAATCGATACGAACTGCTGGGTTTGTTTAATTACAGTAGGAAGATGACTCACATGACAACTGCTTTCTTTGATTCCTTGTGTTGTTGTGGTAGATTTCCTCCCGTTCGATCCAACCATTAAGCGAACAGAAGGTACTCTTCGTAACAAAAAGACTGGAGCAGAGTTCAAGACCACGAAAGGAGCTCCACATATCATTTTGAACTTGTTAGATGATTCAGATAAAGTTGTGAAAGAAGATGTGGAGACTCAAGTCGCACACTTCGGAGAACTTGGTGAGCACAATTTTGCATCGTTGCAATCATCTTTGTTTGCTAAACTATTGATTTGCTTTACATTTTAACCAATTTGCTCGTTTGTTTCCAAATTGTTTATGTAACGATAATAGGGATCCGCAGTATGGCCATTGCCAAGATGGATTTGAAGGATGGCAAGAATGAATGGAAGATGATGGGTCTTCTGACTTTCTTGGATCCTCCGCGCCCAGACACCAAACAAACTATTATTGATGCTAACAAATATGGTAAGGAACATTTAGTTTGCGCGATGGAATTGCGGAAAGGATTCTATTTTGTAGAAAATAATTTTGGGGACAGGAAAGTTGTTTAAAAAATAATTCACTGACACTGACTCATGAAACTCATTCTCAAAAATCATTTAAAGGTGTGAACGTGAAAATGATTACAGGGGACCACTTGTTGATTGCTAAAAACACTGCGAAGGTACTTGCTTTAGGTGACAAAATTTTCGGGTCGGACGACCTTCCTCTGTAAGTATTATTTTGACAATTCTAATTGCTATCATTATTATTATTCAATAATTATACTGCTCTCACTTATTTCTGTTGTTATAAATGCAAATAGTTTGGATCCAGAGACTAAACAAAAACCCGCTGACCTTGGCAAGACTTATGGCAACTTGTGTCTTGCAGCCGATGGTTTCGCTCAAGTATTCCCTGAGCATAAAGTAAGTGTTGGTTCTTTTATCATCTGGGGTCTTCCCTTTCAACTTTATTATGACATCGCTCACACATGTTTCCATACACTCCACAGTATTTGATTGTAGAAACACTTCGCGAACTCGGCTACTCTGTTGGCATGACGGGAGATGGAGTAAATGATGCACCGGCTCTAAAGCGTGCAGATGTTGGTATTGCAGTTGCTGGTTCAACAGATGCTGCTCGTGCCGCAGCTGCTATCATTCTGACGAATGAGGGACTGAGTACTATTATCCACGGAATCGTGATTGCTCGAGAAATCTTCAGCCGTATTAGTAATTTCATTACATACAGAGTGAGAGCTGTTGCCATTGTATTTTCTTTTAAATGTTAATACCGTACAACAATCTTATTAAATTTGCACACTTTATCCCATCTTATCTTTGACACAGATTTCAGCGACGCTCCAATTGTTAATCTTCTTCTTTATCGCGATTTTCGCATTCCACCCATCTGATTATCAGCCTGATGACACTGAAGATGAATGGCCTCGTTATTTCCACATGCCTGTTTTGATGCTCATGCTTATCACGCTCTTGAACGATGGGACACTCATTACCATCGCTTATGACTATGCTGAAGCCTCTCCAACTCCAAATAAATGGAACATTCCCGCATTATTTATCACGAGTTCTGTCCTTGGCATGGTTTCATGCTTCTCCTCGCTACTGATTCTTTACTTCCTGTTGGATAGCCACAACCCTGGTGGTTTTTTCGCAAAACTTGGCATGCCTGGAGTCGATTATGGCCAAATTACGACAGCGATCTACCTCAAGGTATCTGTATCTGATTTTCTAACACTCTTCAGTGCAAGAACAGGACCTAAGTTTTTCTGGCAAGTGAAGCCAGCTCCCATTCTTCTTGCCGGTGGTGTTACCGCTTTGACCATCTCGTCTCTATTATCCATTTTTTGGCCTACATCTGAGCCTGACGGTATTTTGACAGAAGGATTGAAAAGCAACATGGGCATCTTTGGCTTTGTGTGGCTCTATTGCATCATTTTTTGGGTTCTTCAAGATTTGGCCAAAGTTGCATCATACAAGCTCATGTTTCGCACCAACTTTAATGGAATCAATAACACGGGTTTCATAACCAACATTGATCCTGCCGATAGTACTGCTGACGGAAAAAATCTACCTCCCGTCTGAGAATCATACATTTATGATGTCGAAAACTTAATTCATGAAATCAGGCATTGAAAGTATTGTCTTGCTTGAACTGCTTGTGGAAACAAATGGCATACATGAAAGTAGGTCCAATAGGGAAATTGATTTTCATTTATTTGTTCAGATAGAGTTGATTGCTGTCTTAAGCATGCGTAATTACTAGTTCTTTTTACAAAACCCAAAGTCAGCTTAAAACCCAGTACTATCTAGAGCATCTATTACAAGTAAGTGTCATGTTATGTCCAGTCTTAGTAAATTAACAATTAATACTTCTTGTGCCTGCATGCTATGATGAAACACACAGGTGAATTTTCTTTCTTTCTCTAGACTCTAGCGAGATAAATTGAGAAAATATATGATTAAGCTCTGATGAAAGCACACATCACGTTTTTGAGGGACCAGTTTCAACAAAAAGTGAAGATACTTCTATTAGATGTACCTGTCTTGTTTTTGTATTGTAATTGGGAAACTTATTCCTTGCTCCTTGTTTTTTTTGGTGTTTGGTGCCATTCTTATGAAGTATTTTACCCTGATTTGATGGCATGATACTATTGCTAATACGAATCATAATCCTCCAGCTCGTCAATCAATTCCGCCAGTAACGCTTTCTTCCGTCTTATGTCTTCTTCTGATATTCGACTGTAGCCTGAGAACGAATTTTCTTCCGCTTCCCATATTTCCTGTTCCAACGATGACCTTAGCTCTTGGCGAGAATCTCTGGATGTGCTGAAAGTGTCTCGAGAATTGAACTGTGTCTTTGGTTGTCGATCTGGTTTGAACTTGTTGGCAATATCAAAGAAATCCTCACTGTCTGTCGCTTGTCTCCGCGGTTTTCTTACTTGATAATCTACCAAGGATTGACCTAAGTATGGATCATCTGTGTAAGGTCTTTTTCGTTGTTTTCTACTGCTCCTATTTTCATAGTTGACTACACTTGGGCCATCTCTACCCCACTGGGGAGAGTAGTCTTTGTAAGGTTCCCTGACACTTAGACTCGTTTGCTTTCTGACTTGCTTGTCAATCAAGCTTTGGCCAACATGACCTCTGTAGCCTTCAAAGTAGTCATTATCCTCAACTCTCCTGGATTGATCCCATTGTGAGCTACCAGTGGAACCATATGAATCGGTCCTACTTTGGAATCCATCTAGGCTTTGGCCCATTTGACCCATTTGACCTCTTCTATCAGAATTTTGCGATCTTCTCTGACCAGGAGAAACATATGAGGGAGGCTGTAACAGTGCATCGGCAACTTCATCAAAACCCCTTCTATCATAAACATCCTCGTAATCGTATGGTCCCCCAGTGTTCGCACTTCGCATACCTGCAAACGCTCTGTCCCTAGATCTAGAAGATGATCTACTATCCCTTACTCCTTGAGTTCCGCCAAAATTACCACCAGACGATCCTGATCTAGACACAGAATCCCTGAAAGAATTGCTATCTCTTTGGCTGCCTTGATCCGAAAAACTCCCTGAAACAAATGCTGATGGACCCAAATTTCTAGTTTGAATGGCAGTAGACTGTGATGATGCATACTGATTGGAGCCACCACGAACGGAGGGAGACCTCATTTCACCCATACCACCAAACCCACCAGTATTTCGTGATGACAAACCTCCCATGCCATCCATGCCACCAGAGCTTTGTAAATTTCCCATGCCACCGGGTCTTGCTGAATTGCCCGTTCCCCCTCCCATTCCACCCCCCATACCTCCACCATTCATGCCGCCCATGCCACCCATGCCTCCTCCCATACCACCACCTGGGGCACCACCCATGCCACCTGCCATGCCACCCGGGCCTGCTGAATTGCCCATTCCTCCTCCCATTCCACCTCCCATAGCTCCACCTTTCATGCCGCCCATACCACCACCCGGAGCACCACCCATGCCACCCGGACCAACTGAATCGCCCATTCCTCCTCCCATACCACCTCCCATGCCTCCACCTTTCATACCACTCATACCACCTCCCATTCCGCCACCAGAGGGGGATCCACCTCCCATGCCTCCACCCATGCCACCTGGACTTGCTGATTTGCCCATTCCACCACCCATTCCACCTCCCATGCCGCCTCCCATACCACCAGATTTTGCTCCACCCATTCCACCACCCATACCGCCTCCCATGCCGCCTCCCATGCCACCACCAGGGGCACCACCCATGCCTCCAGCCTTTGCTCCACCCATTCCACCTCCCATGCCGCCAGATTTTGCTCCGCCCATTCCACCACCCATTCCACCTCCCATGCCACCTGGACTTGATGATTGTCCCATGCCGCCTCCCATACCTCCACCTTTCATACCACCTCCCATGCCGCCTCCCATACCACCTGGGCTTGCTGATTTGCCCATGCCACCAC
>JALLAR010000915.1:0-14175 GCA_036939335.1 Conticribra guillardii
AAAAAACACGGGTGACAGACAGTTGCTACTTCCACTTTAGGTGTAACTGTCTTAACTCTTCTCTATTGCATTGGTGGTAGTATTATGATTGGCAAGCGTCCTTCACAACCACTTTGTTTATTACCCCCTTTTTTCGAATATTCTAAATAGATAACATCTATTACTCACGGGGTCAACACTAAAACCAAAGAACAAAAACAATGATCCGGAGTTTTTGATACCCTCATACATCAATAAAGAAAAATACATACCCCCGTCATGTTATGGATCTGATCTATCTGCATACCTACCTAGGTAGGCCCTCAGAAGTCAGAAAATGAAGTCTACTTCACTATTCTTTACAAAACGCGAAAAAGCAACAACAACATCATAAAATAATTTTCAACCACCCTTAAAATGAAAACCCATTCCGTCGCTCTCGTCCTTCTTTTGGCATCATCCGCCTCCGGTAAGTCGCCATTGAACTTATTCGAATGATTTAAGGTTGTATCTATCACCTCCGCTTGCGCTTGCTCGTTATGATGCAGTCGGCCAAAGCGCTTAATTTTTATCTTTCGTTACAATACGCGAAGCATTCACTCATTTTTCGTTTGTTTTCCGACTTTTTACCTCGGTCATTACATATTTCAGCCATTGGCCTTCGTGCTTCGACTGAGATCGGGGACTCTGCTGGCTGGGAGCAGGAGCATGATTTCCTCGAAGCCACGAAGGAGTCTTTCGCCGAAGTTGAGACATCCAAAGGGAAGAGGTACTACGAAAGTGAAGATTTGACCTTTGATAATTGCGAGAAGGAGTGCGAAAACGACTGCAAGGATTTCTGCGAGGATGAAGCAAAGAAGGACTGCAAGGACATCAGCGAAGACAAAAAAATTCAAGAAATGTGCGAGAAAAAAGAGTTCGATGCGTGCGTTAAGAAGGAAAAATGCAGCAAGAAAGAATGTGAAGATTCGTGCGACTGCATCGCTGCCAATTGTGCGGGTACTTATGAGCGAGCGACCAAGGAGTTCGATAAGTGTGGTGAATCATGTGACAAGAAGAAAAAGGAGTACTCTTTCCTCTCAGCTGTCATGTAAGAATTGAATTCAGGCACACTTATAGAGCGAATGAATTTTGACCCAAGCGAACCTCCAGTGCGAGGTGATTCTCTGTTCGCACTGATTCTAGTTACTTAAAACTGCATGGTTCCAATTTTATTAACTTGTTAAACAACACTATGATTCTACTGGTGGTCAAACAAATACTTTTTTGTTAAATACGAATATGGTTGAAAAATCAATCATGTAGAGAGAATGAGAGGTGATTGACCATCAACCACATCCAATTTTCTACATCAGACAAACGGATCGATCTGATCCTTCACACAATATTCAATATCGAACTTCGTATCATTAAGCATTCCTTTGCTCAAGTCAAAAAGGGTTCTTCTAACGAGGAGGAATGCTGAGACAATTGCGAATAAAAATGGTTGAGAAGACGACTATAAAATGCTAGATGTATATTGGATAAGAACTGACAGACGTATGCACGCTGTTTTTGTCCTCCGCAAAATACAAACATTTTTGTATTAGAAAAAATGAAAAATTCTCTCACGTCTTTATAAGGAAGTGATTAGCTAGGATACACAATAAAAATACTGCCCTCGGAGAGAATTGTGGTTGTGTGCTTGTGAGTGACGGGTACAACACCTTGCCCATTGGAATGATGTGTGTGTGTGGATACTGCACAAGCTATCATCAGTTCCCCAAACCTCCAAAAGAATGAGGATATAGTCAATACACACACCCCATGTTTGATAGCAAAATATTTTCCTCTTACAATTTACGCCAAAGCGTTTTTATGATTGTCCAAAAATACATAATTCGTATTCTAGGAACATTATTTATCAATTGCTCCATGAGCAAATTGAATCTAAATAAGCAGCACTTCCGTCTCTACTCCACCCATCAAGCTGAGCGGGGTCTTTCAGCTGCTGCCCGCGATCTCTTGAGACCACGAAGAAAGAGCACTCTACACCATCAACTGAGGACATGTCACCCCACAACTTCTCAAATTGTGCCACTGGATAAATATCCTCTTGGCCTTCACCCCATCGTTTTTTCACATCTTTAATAGTGACATATGTTGGAAGGCGCTGTGAGAAATTATTTATCGCCTCCGGGATCTTGTCTGACTCCCCAATGATGTCCTTTCGCTCAAGTCCAAATTTGAGCAACAATGAATCAATATCCACCCATGTTGTAAGACTATTGTAATATGAGAATTTCAATTCATCTTCTTCTCTTGGCAGAGATAATCCTTCTACCAGCCGGGGTTTACCATTAACGCGGCATAGCCCACCACCCATGTCATCAATACGGCGAGGCACAACTTCAAAGGCCAACGTTGATCCTGATTCCAAAAACTTTCCAAGAATACCTGCATCCACATCAGCTCCGATGGTATCAATATTACTGTTGACGAAGGAAGCATGTAAATGAATGCAAGTGTAAGCATTAGAATTGATCAAAGAATTCCAAAGTGAATCCAAGCCAAAAAAACTCACTGCACCATCAAAGTTTTGAGTTGTGGGCGTTCCTTCAGAATTTTTGCCAAAGTACCATTCAGAAGGAGGTTGGGGATTTCATACCAATGGCCTACTGGACAGAGGCATTGCTTTGGAACATTGTCTCTGTAGTCTGACCCTTCAATATTGGATTCTGCCCAGCTCATGAGTGCAGAATTACACTGGTCGCGAACTTTCTCCGCTTGTTCATCTAGTTTCTGATGAGATTGCTCCTGCCAAAGAAATTTCAAATCACGGACCATTGGAATCATTCGAAGACCAATCGATCGTCCTTTTGATATGTAAATTTGTCCGTCGCTGCTTTTTTTATCCAATGATTCTACGTAAGATCTGATCGGCTCATCCGTCATCCAACTTGTAGTGAAAACGTGGGGGATTGAAATACCCACCTTCTCGGAAACCCTGCGGTTCTTTGCTAAATGGACTTCTAGAAAAGTTCGATGCTTTCCTCCAAGGCAACAGTAAGGGTGGATCGCCTTGGTGATTAAGGGATTATGCAAAGCGAGAAATGAGATGATTTGATATGCAAACAAATCAATACAAGCACGTGATTGGCAAACTTCTTACCTTTACAACTCCAGCGCCTTGAGTCCATCTGCTTCCAATCCCAGCGGCAAGTGTCACAACACCAACTGATCCAGATTTAAGCGCTTCTAAACCACGCTCATAAGTCTCTTTTGAAATAGATTTATCATCGACAATGATGACATCTTCTGCCTTGACATCAGACAATTCAGATTCAAGAGAAATACGATTCTTAGATAGCCCAATAACACCGCTCCGTAAATCTGATCGTATCTGCTCTTGCCCGGCCATATCAAACCCTTGTTGCTCTAGCAAATCATCCAGGTCTTGCTTTTGCGTAGAAATGTCTTTGCTGTTATTAACCGATAATTTGCTTCTTCCTCCATCATTGGTATCATCACCATCATCACACAATTTAGCGACTGTGCCAACTTCATTTACACGGTAGTCAAAAACCACTGGATCCATTGCAAACGGAAGTGAATGCTCCATTTCCCTCTTCGTCCGAAGCATGATATCTCCCAACACTGACAATGCCTCTTGTTTTGCATCTGGATCAAAAATGAAGCCCATTCCACCGCCTTTAATTCAATTGATTAAAAAAAATACATGCATAAGATTATAAATGTAAAAGTAGATTCAAACAAGCTTGAATTGCATAACTTAATTGCAAAACCAAACGTCGCCACATACCTGAGGCTCCTCCCAGCATCCAGAATCCCCAAAATTTGTCCCCAAATCTTTCTTGCACTCTCTGAATCAACGTCTCTGTATACAAGTTTGTTGCCCATGGAATAACAGTTCGAATTGGTCCAAAGAAATTTTCCGTCACCAACTTGGCAATCGTTTTTACATCACTCTTTCGGAATGCTGCCAGCAACTCGTCCAATATATCCATTGCTCGATGCCTCGCGTGCCATTCCTCCTCCTCTCGTAGCAAGTACTTTTCTGTACACATTTCGAGAATTGGACCCACATTTTGTGCCATTCCCTGGAGACGAAGAGTGGAGAAGTGGAACATTCAATGATGGGTTGGAAAAGTAAATAACACACACAATGATAACAAAAACGCCCAAGCGTCTAACATCATCCCATGATCGAAGAAAAATAAACTCACCCCATGCACAACAATCAAACTCTTCTCCAAAGCAAGAAGCAAAGACGGAGGCGCCTGCTCCTTATCCAATAAGCAATGATTGGGCAATAACCGACCACGACTAATGCCATACTCCGGATCCCCCAATTTGGCCTTGACACCATGAATCAACTTCAATCCCGGCCACACCCCTCCCGAATCTTGCCATCCTCCACCGCTCCCACCGAGCCATTCTCCCAAAATCGCACGCGCGGCGACCAATCGTCGCTCCGACTCCAAGAGCGGTCCGGTGAGCGAGGATGTTTGATTCGTTGCTCTCATACCAATGGCAATAATGGATCCCAAAAGGTTGGTGGAAACGGCGAGACGAGATCCCTTGGGGATGTTATGGACGTTGGTGGTAAGTTCGAGTCCATACATGCATTCATTATTCGATGATAAAGAGTGTTGCTGTTGTTGTTGTTCTTTTTGTTGTTGTGGCAACATCATGGCAGAAAGCAAGTCTTTCAAAGGAATATCCTCCCCTTCGCTACAAGTCGTTTCCAATCCCAATGGAACAATTCCACTGGCGACCAATCCCGCTTTGAGCAATCCCAAATAATCGGCGGCATAATTAAAGACTTGCGATACGTGGGTCAATAGCACGGTGGCATTTAAATCGATACTGGTCAATCGAATCGTTCCCGGATTGGTTGTGGTTAGTTGCAATTTGCATTCAATGGGAGGGGTGGGATGGGCTACTTGATCGTAGGTTGTTGTTGTTCCGGGAGTAGTAGTAGTAGTAGTAGTGTCAATATTATCATTATCGTCATCGTTATTGTTGTCACGATGTGTCTCTTTTCTTTGTAGGACTGCCAAATCTATGGAACAATTAATGACTCGTGCTCCTTCGGGAAAGTCCATACCCAAGAAAAAGATATCTGACCAGCTAGTAGAAGAGGATGGTAGATATATAATATGTTGAATAATAATAATAAGTAATGCAGGCAAATGATGGATTAGTACAAAATACATCATTCCATCAGGAGGTGTAAAAGTTGAAAAAAAAACACGTGCATTTTGATCATGGACACTCTCGACACAATCACAAGATGGTATGTATACGATACACTCACCATGAATGACTCAAATCCATTCTCACCGGAGTCTTTTCCACTAGAATTGGTCCACCCTTACCCTTCTCTCCTCCTCGACCAATCCACAAATCGTCATTCCACTTTAATGGATAACCAACAGCATCATCAACAGCATCATCATCATCATCAACAGCATCATCATCATCATCCCCACTTTCCTTCTTCTTTTCCTCCAAATTCTTCTCCGCATTCATATCATCATTCTCATTATTATTGTTATTATTATTATTCTTTGGCAAATTCACCAATTGAAACATCCATTCATTTCCAGGATGGGACCTCACCGAACTCTTGACTTGATCTGCCAATGTTTGAAATGCTAGCGAGCGATAGGCTTTGGAGAGGGCGGAGGATGTGGCGTCGGATGGTAGTAGCAGCGGTTGTTGTTGTTGTTGTTGTTGTTGTTGTTGCTTTTCATTACCGTGCTGTTGTTGTTTTTCGCTAGCGTTTTGTTGTTGCCAATGTATTTCATTATTACCGTTACCGTCGCCACCGCTGGCGGTGGCCGATGAATTCATGGAAGACCCAAGACTTATATAATTCACTCCCTTTAAACCATCACCACCACCACCACCACCACCACCAACACCACCATTGGAACTCGTTGTTAAATAATTAGACATGCCGGCGGAGGAGAATGACGTGCGCGTGGAATTTGTGTATTGATAAAAGGAGGAATTGTCGCCGTCCGTGGTTGCGGTTGCGGCAGTGGTGGTGGAGGTGGTAAAGGCGGTGGCAGCGGTCGAGTTGGATCGATCGCTGTAGGACAAGTTGGAAATGAGGGAGGTTCTTCGTGGGAGTCCTGGAAGCATGCAGTAGTTTTGTGAGGTTTGCTTGCCTTCCTCCTCATCATCCTTCCCATTGCCATCAGTAGTTTTTGTATTTATTGTAGTTGTTGTACTTGTTGCAGTTGTTGTTGTACTAGTAGTAGTGGTGGTGGTAACATCCTCCGGAAATATGGAAATGGCATTGGAGGCGGACAAAGCATTAAACTCCANTAGTAGTGGTGGTGGTAACATCCTCCGGAAATATGGAAATGGCATTGGAGGCGGACAAAGCATTAAACTCCAAAAAGTGTCGAATCGCCTCCTCGAATCGTCGATCCAGCAACGCGGCGTATCCCTTGGGACAGAGCACGGTGCTCGCGTCCCCTCTCTCCTCTTTTGTCCCCGCGCCAACACCACTCCAATGCACGGTGGTGGCAACATCATTCGCAATAGTAGTAATCCCCCTGCGCCTCTCTGGCAAATGAAAACGATGCACCGCATACAAAAACAACAAGGCCCTCACGCGCCGATACAAATTCGTGCACGTGGATCGAAACGCGTCGAGGATTTGGCATTGGCGGAGGAGCTCGTGGGTGGTGAGGGCGGAGACGGCGGCGGTCAGGGAGAGGTGGCGGAGGTTATTGTTGTTGCGGGGGTGGTGCGGGTGGAATTTCGTATTTTTGGTGCCGTTTTTGTTGTTTTTGTGGTTTGGTTTGGCGGTGGTTGTGTCGTCATTGTCGTCGTTTTCGTCATTTTCTTCATCGTCATTGTCGGCGGCGTCTTCTTCTTCTTCTTCTTCTTCCTTGCCGAGGATAATTTGCAATAGCAATGGCAGATTCGAAAAAGAGTCCTCTGCTTCCTCCCCCACTTCTTCCTCCATAGCGGTAGCGGTGTATTTCGATGGTTTGTTCGTGACGGCACCACCGCCATCATTATCTACGGCGGTGGTGATGCCAACTTGAACGTCAGGGGTACTACTAGTTGGCTGTCCCATGGCCATTATTTTGTTAATGACGGTTCGGATATAGTATGTCAGATCGACTCGATCGAGAGCAAAAACCCAAACAATGACGACTTGCATGTTGCATGCGTGACGAATAAATCGGGGAACAACGAGATTGCGACAACATCATCAATAACACGTACTTCAGACCCTTTTCCGGTACTAAACGGGGTCTTTACCGATATTTGACCTTCTCACGGTGACGGACGGACCACGACGAAACGTAAATAATAGTGACGTCTAGTTAATTTTCGTCGTAGACACATACACATTCCTACGTACAAACAACTGTCAAAAAAGGTATCTTACGGAATACCTTGACAGTTTCAAAATCATTTTTTGGTACTTATCCGTCTGTTTTGCGCTTAGCCGGAGAGCACAAATCCAAACAATGACGACGAGATCTCCGATTATTTGCCATCATTTTGGCGTGATTTAAATTGTGTTACTTATTTCTCACAAAGAAATTAGGGCTTAAATCATTCGGATCATTCCTCATAATTTCCATTGCCCATTAATACATTTGGCAGGCTGGCTCGAAATGACCATTTGAAAATGACTCATTTAAAAAAAAAAAATAGTATGTAATGAGCATTATTTTATTATTTTTTATTCCTGCCCATTTCTACATGATTAACGTAGGAATAAATACTGAATAATATTCCTCTACTGAGAGTGTTCTCATTTTAAGTTTTTGGGCAACTCCACACAGGAGTAGATATGACTCCACATCCAACTATGATACACAACATACATACATACAACTCCGGCCGCCCGTCCGAACCGGACATGACAATGGCGAATTTTTTATGTCGTCATCAAATGAAGTCAATCTCCGCATAATGAAACACATGATGACAATGCTATCAATAACCCATCGCCATTGCCGTCGGTATCATTGTTCAAATAAGTAAAAGCAAAACAGCAGTCACAAAATCACGCACGCACCACAGCAATCGTCGCGAAAGCACCACTCTCCACTCTCTGCACGACGCTAGCAGCACCAGCACCAGCACCACCATCATTCAACCCAATCAACCGACACCATGCACAGCAACAAATTACAACCACGGGCTGTCAACCATGGCAGCACCATTCCCAACAACAATACCAACACCATCAGCAGCAGCAGCAGCAGCAGCACACGAGCATCGTCATCGTCATCGTCACGACAAACACTCTACAAATGCGCAGTGACGGGACTGGCCCTCTATCTCCTATTCACCCTCTTGCTCATTACCAAATTGGATGTCCATCCGACAGTTCACGTAAAGCCGTATTTACAGCCTCCCTCGGAACTGCGGCGGCAGCATATTCAACAACAGCAATTAATGCAGAAGCAACGGAGGCGAGAAAAAGAAAAGAGGGAGCAGCAACAACAAGATCATAAACAACAACAACTTCAACAGCAGCATCACAATGATAATTTGCATCCACAACAACATAAACCGCAGCAGGAACAGCATAAAGAACAACAGCATAAACATAAATTGCCATTTAATGCGAACAAGAAAAAGGCCAAAATGAAACAACCACATTCCAATACTAATCTGAGGCATAATAAAGACAAGACACACAAACAGCACCTTCCTCCAAAGAACAAGCCCAAAAATAAGGAAACATCATCCGTCACAGAGGAGATAGAAGAGGAAGAAGAAATGGTAGAAATCCACCCCCCTCTATTTGAGCAACCGCCACAACATCCACGTAGAAAACCAAATCTATCCAATGATGTTGTTCATCACAATAATGCAAAAAACAGAAATTATAATAAACATAATTCCAACATAAACAACGACAACAACATCGACAACAACAACAACAACAATAATAATCCCAACAACAATGAACAAAACAATTCCGAAGAAGAAGAAAAATCACCTCCCCCCCGCCTAATCCACATCCTCGAAACACGCTTCATGCAAAACCAACCAAATTTAATCCAACTCGCCAAAGCCCGCCTCCAACTATTCCAAACAATTTGCCTTCCCACCGTCCTCCATCAAACGGCCTGGGGTGATTTTTTATGGATTATACGTACCGATCCGAATTTGGATGAGGGGGTTTTGAGGGAATTGATTGATTTGTTGGATGGTGCGGGGGCGTTGACGAAAAAGGTTCGAGTGGATACTAATGGTGATGGTGATGGTAATGGAGGAGGAGTGGTNTGCGGGGGCGTTGACGAAAAAGGTTCGAGTGGATACTAATGGTGATGGTGATGGTAATGGAGGAGGAGTGGTGGAGGAAGAAGAAAAGGCATTGACATATGTGATTGGTAGTAATGATAATTACATTTTGTCGGCATCTACATCCACGGCCACTACCGTTATTGGCGACGGTAATCCTGCGGGCGACGGTGCCACCACGACAGAAAACGCCACCATCGCCGCCACCACCGTCGCCGGATTCGACGCCCAGCACATGCTCTCCTCCGCGCTCTCCAACCCTTCCACCATTTTTGCCGGAAAACCCGACAATATGCAATTACTGCTTGATGAAATAACATCGCAAAAGGGACAAGAGGAGGATGTGATATTGTGGACGAGATTGGATGCGGATGATGGGTTGTTTCCGGATTATCTTGAATATGTGCAACGGCAGGCGATACGGTATTTTTTACCGTGGTATTATGATTTGGAAATGGTGGAGCAAGAGGTGGAGTTGCCGGGGAATGGAGCTGCTGTTGCTGCTGGTGTTGGTGTTGGTGGCGAGGAAAGTCTTGATGCTGGTACTAGTGGTGGTGATGTTGGTGGGATTGATAATGGTGAAATCAATTCTGCTTCTTCCGATGCTATAATTGCTTCTAATACGAAATATCAACCGCCCCAATGGACCTTTTGGTGCACCGGTCGAAATATCGATTGGTTCGTCACCGACCCCGTTCGAGATCCGCATCATAAAAATGGAACGGTATATCCAATACAGAAAAACAACTTTTGCATCACTCCGGGAATCACGTTGGCCATGCGGAGTGGGGTGGATCCAGAATCGATTCCGAGATTGGATCATCATAGGATAGCATCTTCTCTCAAGTCGAAAGGAGGTGGTGTTTGTGGGAGGAATGGAGTGTTGTCTTTATTTAAGGAAGATGGAAAGTCGGCACATGAAAAGGAGGAGGTTGATGATGGATCGTAAGTAGCATCTTCTTTCTTTGCCATTATATTATTGTTTATTTGTGTTGTTGTAATGCAAGTACATCTTCATTTACACACATGTTTTTTCTTTCAACATTGCCTTGTTGTTTTCCATCCTCGCGCTCACCCTTTTCAACGGATCAACATTACATAATTGCAGCTGCTTTCACATGGTGAATTACTTCCTCTTCTCTGCAATACGTTCTCGCACGCCTACAAGTGCTGGCATGATGGGCGTCACTCCGAGCAAAACTCAATTGGCAGTTGTCAAATATAAAAAGAATAAGGGGTTGGTTCCATTCATGTGGATATTGCTTCGAGGTTATTTTGGGATTAAGGATGAGGATTTGGTGGCTACGAATCGACATTTTGCAAGGCATTTGTTTGATATTGCAGAGGAGAATGCGAGTGGTCAGTGTACCAAGGGACATTCTTGTAAGGTGAGCGGTAGCGTATACACATAATGTTTTCTGGGTCGTTTGTGTTTCTGGGGTTTTATATATTCATGATAATTCTGGAGGCACACAAAATGCAGTATTGTACTTACTCTTTGATGTCATCTCATCTTTATTCATATTTTTTTGTTGTCGCTCCTCTTTTGAAAAAGACGTCAAGTAAAGACTTGTTGCAACAATTCATTGATCAGAAACAAGAATTGGATGGAGGATTTGATATTGTAGATGGAAGAATTATTGAGACAAATGAAATGGAGGGCAATGCTGTTGCATAATGTTAGGGTATATTGCTCTATTGAAGGAGCTTTTATTATTATTTCTGCATACAAAATAGAGTATGTTTTAAATATTCACACAATATATTTAGGCAATAGCTACAAGAGAGATGCATAAATATAAGTTGTTTTTGCTTCAGTTTCATTGGCATCGGTGCATTAAAAAAATAGAAAAACTTGATAGAGAAATAATACTCAAATTTTTTCTTTTTATGTTATGACGATAACGCAAACCTCATTCCTCTCTTTACTAGGAGGTAGATAGCAGAATGCTCATCATCAGTTGGTGAGAATCATTTTTTAGCCCGTGTTTAATTGCAGAGAGGTTTCAGATACAATCATATGATATGGTCATGGATTATATGAGTGTGTGTAACTTGGCCACCCGATACGAGCGCTCTTTCCCATGTTTGTTCCATCGGGAACAAGGGCAGTGCTACGTCACATCCTAAGCTCTTGCTGTTAATAACGTTTAAATGTCTACGACAACCCCCCTTAATTTGCTCTCCTACTCCTCACCAATTGACTCGTCATCATCTGCACCTACCACGATGTCTGCCACTGGCGGCATCCTCGCTACATCCAAGTCTATCGATTGTTCCCACCACCATTGTCATGGGCTGGTGCATCGTTGCCGCTCTGTGCTCACACAGGAAGAGAAAATAAGCAGATTGACAATGAAAGCAGCAATTGTCTGCCATCTGACCTCCATGTAGTGGGCAATCGTCTACAATCCAACCTACTTCAGAACAGCTTCCACCTCTGGGTATGCTCAAGACCCGTCTGACTCCTGCCGAGGCTTGTTTTTACTCGCCATCTGCCAAGCAGCCTGGATATGGAAACCTTCAATGAGTTTCAGTGTAGAAGCCGTCATATTCAATGTCTCACTTCCAGACAGTAGCACAGCATGGATATGTTGCTCTATAAAACATCCCACAGACTCGAGAGGAGGCATTCTCCAACCACAACACCTTCAAAATACTACTCCAGATTGCTTGGACAGCATTGTCCACGAAAGCCAACAGGATCCACAAGTTTTTGAATACCTCCACTCTTTCCAACTCCCCTCCATATGCCATGAGATGGCGTTGGAACGCTCCTGCAGAATCTACAGCTGCCACCCACTGCTCTCTCACCACCTGCCCTTGCATGCATAGCACTGTACCTCGATGCCGCTTAGACTGTGGGTTGAAGGTTGAACTGGATGCCACTGAGCTTGCATTTTGGACACTTACCCTTGCCTAGGATTATCCAGTCTCTGGGATGTCTCATCTGAAAGTGCTTCTGGATCATTGTCTAGTTCTGGGTTATATTTCATGTTGAATTATTTGCATTGATACATTTTCATAAAATCAGACACACTGAAGTCCATGTGTGGACCTATCGGCTGGAACCATATAATGGAAGTGGAAGGGCCATAAATGGAATTCATCCATACTAGTAGTACCAGACCAAGAGCCAGAGTCTGCCAGAGAACCCAGGCTGGCAAACAGACATACTGGCCAAGGCAATTGAGGATTGCACCCATGCAATAATGCACAAATGCACGTAATCTTACTTAGTTCAATTGTTAGTTTGACTGCATGATAATTATTGAAGATGTGTCTCCGTTATACTCTGTGCAACACGGGTTTGCATAGATTAGGAATAGATGTAGATGCATTTAGTACTACCCCTCTTGCACAGACAAGTATTGAATAATAAATATGCAATTCTCACTTGTTTGGTCAGCATATGGGATCATGTATTATTGTGGTATTGAAATACTTATGTGCACAAATAAGATGACAGCATGTCATAGCATCAACAAGCTACTTAGTTATTATAGATGGTATAAGAAATATGTTCTACTTAGCATTGGAAAACTACTACTCTATCACCTTGGCATATTGTATTCTGGACCTCGAGAGCGAGTACTGAAGAGTGGGGTATACCCAGGATACCCCCTTCTACTTAACTGTACGACTCATACGTACACACGAGAGCCTGAGACACTTGCTTTTCCCAGTTAACCCATTCCCATACTTTCCGCTCACCCTCTTGAGTAGATCTAAAACTAAACCCATTCCCATACTTTCTGCTCACCCTAGAGAGAGTAGAATAAGTAAAACTAAAACAGAATCATCATAGTTGGGTAAGTTTTTTGTACGTATAACCGTACAGGCTTACTCCAAGTTTAGAGGGTCTGGAAGATAAAAGAGAAGAAGTGCAAGCAGAGGAAGTGTAGCTTCCCTGCACCTGTTTCATTGAAAGCAAAGCAAGACTGTCAAGTAAAAACTCCGAGAGAAAAACAGCATCACAGCAAATAATACTGCCTTGACACCGCCACCATCAAATGGCATCACCACCAGGATGATGGCGGCAATAATAAATACTGCTGTGGCCGGCTCATCACAAATTGAGCAGCCACGAGAGAAGGAGAAGAAGTCAGTGTCACAAAGGCTGACACCAAAAATGTCAGAAGTGGACATCGAGGATAGTTGATGGTCTCTGCTGAGGGAATAGGAGGAAAGAGGTGTAGATTAAAAAAGGGAGCCAAACAAGCTCACTTTTGCGCGACGAACATTTGCGGAATCACCCTCTTTCCTTCAGGAAAAATCGTCCAACGGGGATCTAGATCGGATCGTCTTGTGGGGATTTGTTCCAACGAAAGAAGAAATTTTTTGTTCTCCTGCCTCGGTTTATTGTTGTCATTCCCAGCACTCCTCCCTCTTCCCCTCCTCGTGGATCTCCACCCGAGCGCCAGGTCTCTGCCATGGAGCGCCTTCATCGTCTGCATTCTTCGCGCACGGCCTCCCCTCTTCCTGCTGCTCTTCCAGCATCTTCTCCCGAATTTTTGACGCCCGCAGCGCATGGCTTGGGGTCTGTGGGGATTGCTTGGGATTCTCCTGATGCCAATATTACCACCGTTGGTGAGTCCTCGCGTGTTTTGTCGTTCGACATCGTCTCTCCTCCTTCCGGGGGGGTGGGGGGTGGGGAAGCTACGACTACCAATCGTGCTTCTTTGATTAATGACAATGTGCCCCAAGCGGGCGGTGTCGCGGTCTCGATTGCATCGTTTCCTGTAGCGAGATCGGCAAAAGCAAGTGATATGCCTGCACCTCCCGCTTTTCCAGGCGGCGCGCGTGCGACTGTTCACAATACTACACAAAGTGAAGGGCTAGTTAAGACTCTCCCGAGAGACAACACTACTTCTCAAATCTCTCTGGCGGGCACGGATG
>JALLAR010000916.1:0-12007 GCA_036939335.1 Conticribra guillardii
CGTAAAAGCGCCTAAAGGGCGCACAGCCCCCAAAACACTCGATTTCGGGGATCTTTATACTCCAATCACGCTCCAATAATCTACCTATCCCAATGACCAATGACGGAACAAAAAAAATAATAGAGACGGATTCTTCTGAGAAAAGCCCCCAGGCGGGACGATCAACAGCGGTCAACGAGAATATTACATGCATCAGGCAAGGCAAAGCTGTCAATGAAAAAGTAGATCACACTCCATTCCTTCCAGCGTTTTTGAAGTAGTAGCGAGCTCACCTCGTTCGCCCTAGGCCATCATCCTCTTTTCCACAAAAAATAATACCAGATCAACAACTAACAACAGCTAACCATGGACGCCGAAGATACCTACCGACGCTACCACTCTCCAACCAACAACAACAACAACAACAATCCAAACAACAACTCACGCAACTTCTCTTCCCCCAGACAAGACCAAGAAGCGACCGCCATCAACGGAGGAGGAAACAACAACAACAATACCACCACCGATCTCCACACCGCCTGCTCCTCCCCCTCCTCCTCCCTCTCCAAACTCCGCGCCACCCTCCTCGCCCTCGGAAAATCCTCCGCAGCCTCCCGCGACGAATCCGGCAGACTTCCCCTCCATCTCCTCGGACGGAATGAATTGCTCATTCATTTGTTTTTGAATCAGGCTCGTTATGACGTCACGGGCATGAGCGAGAATGTGGGGTACGGTTTGGAATGGGGGTATAATGATTTGGGAGACGATGGTTTGAGCGTGGGGCAGGCGAGTGCGGGAATGATGGGCGGCGGCGGTCGTGGTGGAAGAGGCGGTGGAGGCGGAGGAGGTCCATCGGCGGGCATGTCGGGAATGATGGGAGGAAGCGGCGCTTCCCGCCCCCCGCGAACGGAATTGGATTCCTTCGTGATTGAATTGGTCAGAGCCTATCCCCGCGCCATGATTTCGACGGATGCCACGGGAAGGATTCCATTGACGGATGCAATTTACGATTGGATTGAGTATTCTTCCAAGGATGTTCCCTTGGGTGGTGCCGCGAACGAGGGGCAGGGGGGTGCTGGAAATGGCGGCGGCGTTGGGGGTGCACGCGGGGAGAGGTACGAAGGTCCGAGTAACTTGGGCATGGGGAGTGCGAGAGAAGGGTATGCGGGAAGGGAGGTTTCGAATTTGGGGAGCGATCGAATGGATGGCATGTCGCAGCTCATGGGTCAAGAGGAGGAGGAGCGTTTGCATGCCGCGGGAGGAGGAGGAAGTCGCAAGGCTGCCGGAGATAACTCCGTTCTCACCGGAAAACGATCGGTGCTCACCAATATTTCCTTGCCCAGTGCCTTTCGAAGTGCCTATTCTGCGAGTGGCGAAGTGGATGGATCGCAACACCAATCGAGAGCGGCGTATCGATCGGATCTCGGTGATGATCCCGCGGCGATGCAGCAGGCGGAATTTAGAAATGTGTGGAGTGCCACTGCTCCTAGACCGGATGGTACTTCGGACGACGGAAACAACTATCCAACACACCATAATAATGATAATAACAACCAAGATATGGAGAGTAGAGGCAATCGTTCCAGTCGAAGGGGAGGGGCGGAACCTGGAGCCATTGCCGGGATGCACGTTTCTGGAGGAGGACAATCCATTGGACAATCTGACATTATATCCAATCCACCAGAAGATGCTCCCATCGATGATGTTTTTCCACTCAATCTCGCCATGCCACCTGTTGTGGAATGGAGTTTACGTATGATTAGCATCATTCTTGATGGAATTGAATCCTACGAAGGATCTTTGGGTGCCGATGAATCCGAATCATTTGGTGCCTGGAGAGAGGACAGAGGTGGAGATCCAACCCTCAATGCCACATCCGGCGATTCTTCCTGGATTGGAAACTCGCTAGTATCGGCCATTACTTCCATTCCCTCCTTCATGAAAACTCTATTACTGCTCAGCGACAATGATCCCGTCAAATCGCGCATATTTAATCTATCCATCGTTCGACGTGCAATCAGTTCGAAATATACCATTGGAAATTGGCTCGTCTACATGCTCGAAGCTGTGGATCCCATTGTCTCACGCCGAGGAGTGGACTACCTCGAAATCCTATCCGAGGACGAAGACGAAAATGCATTAATCCCATCTACCAAACGTGTCAGATTTGCGGGAACGCAATTATCTCCTCCTCAACGCGCCGCATTGTACTACAAAGTTTCCAAATTGGATTACTTCCTACCTGCTATTTTGGCGTTGGAAGAGACTGTGGAGGTGGATCGTGCGAGCAAGACCAAGTTGCTTCGGCATATTCTGGATAAGGAGTTGGGATCTCGATCGACATTGACCATGGCATTCTTTGATTTATTTTTCTTATTAATGTTCTTGGTTACGTTTCAAATGTCTGTCTATCACGTGGTGGAGGGATATGGAAAAAATTCCAAATACTCAACCACCTATTACCTATCCATGATTGGTGTCCTCTATGCTATTCTTCGAAAGTTTGGCCAAATGTCGAGCATGATTAAAATCTCTCGACAGGCATTTGTCGAAAATAACTTCCGATGGGTTGATGGGATGGACTGGTTGGCCATCTTCTTGGCTATTGGTGGGATCATTTGGATGGAGGTTGCTATAGCAGACAGTTTTCAAAACGTTCAAGTGACAGATTATATGAGAAGTTATTTGGCTGCGGCGATTTGTGCAATTTGGTTGAAACTTGTGTCGTGGTTGAGTGTGATTAATTGGCAAGTTATTAACTTGGTCCAGCTTCTGTATCAAGTAAGTTTTTGGTATCTCATTTGATTTGATTTGATGGAATTTTACAGTGTTCGTATTTCTCCATTAATATCATTTGATCTAACATATTTGTTTTCTCTTCGCCTCTTTTTGAAGGTTTTTCTGGGCATGCGATGGATTCTTCTCTTTTTACTATTAGCAATATTGGCAAGTTCCCAAATGTTTTACGTTATGCTGTCTGGTCAAAATTGCGAAGCCAATGGTTTCTGCGAAAAGAAAAATGCGTACCTTCAGGTTTGGTCAATCCTTCTTGGTCAATTCGATGTGGAAGATTTCAGCTCCACTTTCTCCGTCATTGCCTTTGTGGCCTTTACATTTGTGACATTCATCATTCTTGGGTATGCACTCATTGCAACCTCGATTGATATTTATAATAAGGCTGTCACATTCCGTTCTGAGCAAAGTGCCTACGGAAATCGTTCCAGACTGGTGTACATTGCAGAACTCCGTGCCTTCCGTCGTTTATTCGACCAACGCTGGACATTTATGCAATATTGCGCAGCTTTGTTATTCTTGACAAGTACGGTTGTGGTATTTCTCTTTGCAGCGGTGGAAATTCGTGATGCACTGGGTGAATACTACAGTGGAGGAATTTTGGGAGGTGCTGTTGCCCTTTTGATGATATTCTTATTTGTATCCATCATGGCATTTGTGTCTCACATGACATATTACAGCTTTATCGAAAATAGTGGAGCCAATGGATGCGGAAGTGTCCTATGTAAATGTCTGGCTGGGAACAGTATTGTGCAACTGTTCTCTCGTCCTATTGAACTTTTGATGCGAGCAATTGTGGACATAGACGGAATCCACTTGGATGGCACTCCCTCTACTGCCAAGTATACTGACAGCTGGCAAGGCAGTGCCACACATATTCGATGTCATGTCAAGCGTATGCTCATGCAGTCAGAGGTGCACATGGCTAGTAAGATGCGGAACGAGCTATTCGCTATGGAGATGCGTCACAAAAAGGCGAATGAAAGATCGCGCTCGGATGTATTGACTGAAATCCGTGCGTCCGAGGAACGGATAGAGAGGATAATCAGTGATTTTCAGGGTTGGATGGATCGAAGAATTTCGAAGGAAGACTAGGCATGGATGACGGGTGTAGAGTTTTTGATGTTGCGATTGTAAACAAGAACAATAGTATATTATCTTGGGTCATTGTTCACACAACAGGCCTAATTAAAAATATTTACTGTTCCACGTGCATGTATCACAGGAATTCTTAATTTTGGACACACTTTTGTCTTTGCCTTGCAAGTATTTTCAATTTCAGTTATTGCTATTTACAAACGATTGTCATAAGAGGAGTAACGAGTTCACTTGCCTAAAAAATATGAGACATAAGAAGATAGTGAAATTTCACAAATGATAAGTGCGAGATTGACCAAACTGCATTCTGAATTCACCGTCAACAACGAAAAAAGACAAGATCAACATGCAGCGAGAATGGCAATCCACCAATGCTTTCAGGAGTTTCAAGTGTTGGAAAATAGGAACCAGCAAACAAAAAGATACAATAATGCAATAACAATAGCCGTGTGGGGAGAATGACGCACATGTGCAGCTAGCAGGGTGTGTCGTGTGTCGTCTATTCTTCTATAATACATTCCAGTGGCTTCGAATCTCTTCGAATGCTGTGAGTGGTGGGTGCATTTTGCGCTGTTTTTTTCCCTGATGTAATCAGATGTAATTATTGTTTTTCGTTTTTTTCCCACATTTATCTTGGCACATTCTACTATCTTTTATATCGCTCATTTATGGATAGATTTGGACAGTCGTCTTTTCGGGGACATTGGTCATGAAGTGCAAAGTACAACAACTGGTAAATACTACACGAGATAGCTCGAGATCATGGTTTATCCATCTGCAAAGTTGCCATGTGTTTCTTTGTATGTTTGTGTTGTATTTTGACTAGAATATTTTTTATTTCTTACCATTTTTTCTACACAAATCAACCGAATCAAACATATCCTAACATTTTTTCTCACTACTTGCTCACTGACCCTGAAATTGCATCACTGAAAAGATGTCAATGCTTCTCCCCACCTCGCGCCCTTTGAGATCTGGATGATTCATCTCCATCAAACTTGCAAACTTAGTGATAGTTCCACCTTGAGAGTCTACCAATTGTTCTAGTGCTTCAAGTGTGGCTCCAGTTGCAAGACAATCATCGACAACTAAAATCCTTTGTCCTGGTAGAACAGAGCCCGACATCATGAAAAAATGATGCGAATCCGTCTCGTATTCTTGTTCACATGTTCTTGCTAATTTTGAGATATTTGATCCATTTGAAGAGGCCTTGTCAAAAGCTCCAAAAACTGGCGCAACCTTTCGCGCAATAAGAAGAGGAAGACAAAGTGCACTTGCTGCGAGGATAAATCCTAGTGGAGATAGCTCTAGTAGCACGATCACCACAACACCTCTGCTTTGGCTGAGTGGGCCCGCATTGGTATACAAAGTCATTTCAGGTTGACCAATCAGAGGGCATGAATGTCTAAGAATCATAAGAGGGTCATTCTTCCTCTTGGCCTCGGAAAGAGAAATTAGGTTCCTTTTCTCGTATGCGAGATGAGTCAATTTTTTATCATTGGGACCGAGATCCGCGCTGTAGATTCCTGCTGTGCTTGGAATTAGTTTTTCTGTTGTTGACTTCACCCATTCAACCGTTCTTTCTTGGAGAAATAAATCACCATCGGGCCACCAACCAGTAATGACAACTGCAAAGTTCCACTCCCGACTGCTAAATGAAGTTGATTTTGGTGAAATCTCTCGCACTTGCTCACCACCATGCAAAACATGAAAATAAGACCACTTGGTTGGAGAATTTGTCAATGCTTGTACAAGGTCTTCCTCGACCTTTCCAAACAGGTTCTCGAACAATAGGCATCGTTTCATTGAGCGAAGTTTGCTTGGAATTGGGTGTTTATTCAGATAAGCACTTTGGATCGAAAATGCTTCTGTCATGTATAGC
The DNA here is from genome assembly GCA_036939335.1 of Conticribra guillardii. Taxonomy (NCBI): domain Eukaryota; phylum Bacillariophyta; class Thalassiosirophyceae; order Thalassiosirales; family Thalassiosiraceae; genus Conticribra; species Conticribra guillardii. The sequence continues at coordinate 5,753 of JALLAR010000916.1, forward strand.
TCCCTATCATACAATTCAGATGGAAATGAATGCAATGCTACATCACCCATTTTTGCATAGAGAAAACATGGATGTTTGTGAAAGGGATTTGCATTTCCAAAGCAATAGTCGTCATCATTTTTGCTAATTTGGAAGCGCGAAGTTGCGAGGAGCATTTCATCGGACTTGTAAAAGATGAACGCATCAATGCATTCCAATTTTGAGAGGCCCATAGCAAATTGAGAGTAGCTCCCAAGAATATTTGATACTGGGCTCCAATCCTTGAATGAGTATTCTGCATGCTGATTCATGATTTTTCCGAATTTATGTGCGCGGAGGTGGACTTCAATAACCACACCGAAATGAGGTCCAGCACCACGGAATTGCATAAGTTCTTGTTCTTTCTCAGCTATCAAAAGCTCTCCAGTTGGACTGACATATACCACGCGAAGAATATTATCAATGGCAAGTCCAAATTTTCTCATGAAATGATTGATTCCGCCTTGCAAGATCAATCCTGCACCTACTCCTGGTCGGTCTCCCAAAGGAACTAGAAGACCACTTTTTCCAGCTTCGTGAACTACTTCTCCACAGGTGGCTCCTACGCCAACACATACTATCATTTCGGTTGGACGAACATCAACTCTCTTCCAGTTGTGCATATTGATAGCTAATGCATTCTTTGCAAGGCAATTAGCACTGTGTCCACCTCCAATGACACTGATGCTATCAAAACCATACCTCTTCTCAGCTGCAGCTTGAATACATGCTTGGATGCCAACAACGGAATTTGGTGTGCACACATCAGCTGGCACAATAGATCTTGCACAATAGGACACTTTCAGCTCTTGAGTAAGATGATGGAGTTCCTTTCCAAGAGATACGTGGCAATTAGAAGGTTCAATAGCAAGGACCCCGATCTTTCTATTGATGTAGGGATAACCACCTGATGTGCATCCAGTGTATTTTTCAACACACAGAGTCTCATCAGAAGTTAACTTTGAAGTGTCCAGTTCATCAGAGTGCACCTTGCGGTAAAACATCATGTTTTGGTCGTGCAGATAATTCATCAAGACATCTAGTTTCCCATTATTATTTGGTTTCAAATGATGAAACACCAATAATATACCTCCAGGGGCAACAAAATGAAGGCTGTGCTTGAATATTTCTACAGTATCTTCTGCTGTGAATCCATACAGCACATGACTCAGGAGGACAATGTCGAAAGGTCCACCAGCTTCTTCAACTGATGTTGATGTGCTAAAGAACTCCTTTTTGATTTCAAATGATGGCACTGGGCATGAATCGGAATGCAGAACATGGCTCAGATCAGTCCAAGCATCTGGGTCAGGCTCAAATGCAACGTAATGAGAGGGAATAACAGCAACTTCAGGCGATACTAGCTTCTTGAATAGGTGGCCAGTCACGGCCCCAACATCAAGCAATGAAAACCCACTTGGTTTGTTATTGATTTGGCCAAAAGATGCATCCTTAATGATTTGAGACATTATTTCAAACTCCTTCTTGCTACATTTTGTGTATACACGATAGTCACCGGTGGCCGACTTCACTACCTGCTGGTTTTCGTAAGATTTGTCGGTGCAATTGGAACATATTGGCACATCAGCAACGCAACTAATTGGACATACTTCATTTTCACTTTTGATTGATGATGATATGGAGGACATATCTTGCTTTAGATAGATTTGCTCCAAGATACTGCTCCACATCCCATTGTCCACTTTGAGGCATCCACGTCTTGGCGGATATAATGTAGATACAATAGAACAAAAAGAATTCAGCGACATGAAATAGTTTCTACAATGATAGATTACAATAATATCTAATACATTCGTTCAACTCACCTAACTGTTGTTATAGTTGACGATCCAACTTTTTGCACACCTCTCATGGCCATACACAAATGCGTACATTCAATAACGATGCCAACACCAAGTGGGTCTAGCGATTCTTCTAAAGCGTCAGCAATCTCGCGCGCCAGTCGTTCTTGAACTTGCAAACGCCTAGAAAACACCTCAGCAAGACGTGCGAGTTTTGACAATCCAACAATTTTACCTCCTCTCGGAATGTAGGTGACATGAAGCTTGCCATAGAAAGGCAGCAAGTGATGCTCGCATAAAGAGAAAATATCAATGTCTTTTACCGTGATTGGTTCCGTGTGATCATCATCAAAAACAGCATCGGCCGTAAGCACATCAGAGAATTTTGTTTCATAGCCCCGAAGCATGAAAGACATAGCTTTTGCGAAGCGCTTTGGGGTACGGATGAGCCCATCTCGATCAGGATTTTCATTAGATATACTTTCAAGCAATACTTTTGCTGCATGCTCAAGACCTGATTGCATATGTTGTTCAGCTTCGTCGGATTCCATTTTTTGATGATTTTATGGCGGCTGTTTCGTTGTTGGTGTAGCAACACTGATGAGTTGGCATGCGTCAATTTGCCCTGGTCAGTGGGCATGTACTTGAGCTGAAAATTTCAGTGAAAATTTCATCCTCCCTGGTCAGTGGGTGTGTACTTGAATTGAAAATTTCAGAAAAAAATCATCCTTTTGTACACATGTTGAACATGGAAATGTTAACCTGCGTGGTTCTGTGAACTGGTAGTGGGCATGCACTATGGGCCACAATGAGCGTTATTGTAATGCCGTCTCTTGCGCAGCAAATGGCAACTATGTTTTAGGCAGGTAACACGGACCTCGACTTGTCTGGATATCATAAGAATATTCTTTCTTATCACCAGAAATAATGTAGCTCTAAAATTATGTGGCAACAACATTTTATCCAAGTCACAAAAAAAGGACAAGAGGGTATTTCATTGTTCATTACTTTTCATATTCACAAGTCAAGTTCATGCTTTGATGAACTGTAAGGCATGCCCATAGTATAATACGATAAGAAAAAATAGATACCACCAAAAGTGAAACTTCAGTTGAATTGCCTCTAATATCCCTCCCTGAAATTTAATACAATGACTTGAGCACAAGACACTTTATGTATTTGCCCTCTGAATACAGTGTCACCATAACACATACAACTTAACATTGGTTCATCTCTGTATAAAGTTGACTCCAAAAAGGAAGTGCTTGACATGTTTATGTTCCCCCCATGTCAGGTTTTTGCTTGTGATGGGTGTCTGTGTGGAAGTGAGGTGCAGGTGCCTTGTAGGAGATGGGGAAGATTGGAGGGAGTGGGCGTATTTACATTTCAAATTCAGACCATCAGTTCTGTGTGAATAGTATGTTTTTACATAATTCATAATGCTTTTTGGTGTGCTATTGCATCTTTGTGCTAAGACAAGTTTTGTTCAATACCTTACTGTGCCGAGGACAGTAAAATGATAGCAATCTCATAGTATCTGTATTGTGTTTTTTTATGAAAGCCCAACATAGCTTGGCAGTAGTAATTTCAGTAATCAGTAAATATTATAACCAATATCACTTGTGATAGTGTCCATTTCCACTGCCTTTGATAGAAATTAATCTACATTGACATTGGTTTTATTTGACAATTAAAACTTATCCAACCTATTATTCACACTATTCCACATAAAAGTGTGCACAATTATTGATGCTCACCACATTTGGTGTGCACTTCTTAATTGGCGTGACAACCTTTTTGGACTTAACTTTCAGTTTTTCATGTAATCATGTTGTGTTAAGGATTAATATAATACATGGGATGAGACTCTAAAATTTCTGTATCTGTTTGTAGAATTTCACATGTTTTGGCCGCCAGACTGCGTATTCTTTCAAAACATGCGTGCTAGCAAGCCCAACTGTGTACTAGTTCCTAGCACAAACTATATACAAGTGCAAGAAAGCTCAAACACAAGTCAGAGTCATGTTGATCTTTTGGGGCAATCAAATGAATGAAGATGATGGGGTTGTCGTAATAAGCTGTAATATAAAATACTGCAAGCTGCAACATCTACTTAATATTTTCTCAGACATCAACATCAACATCCACTTACACATATAACAGAAACATAAAATTATGTGATCTTTGCCTTAATGCAAATGCAAGACACAAGTCAAATAAATTCTCATGATGGGAAGCTAATCATCAGGTCAGCCAAATCATGGTGGAGTAAAGCAACAGAGCAGCAAATATCTGCAACAATGGAGCTGAAATGACAAGATTGGTGTAACGACTCATCAACTTAATCAGTATAAGCCTTATTAAATTAAGGGGAAGGAATTTTCTGGCAATGCCAACAGAAATGGGTTGGTTACTATGTTGACTAACCCAGTAGGGGTATTTTTCAGCAGAGCCATCATCAGTGGTTTACGACTGTGTTAGATTTATCAAAAGCAGTGAGAAGAGATGCATATAAATACAAAAAATGACATGAAAAGAAACTGCTTCTGACAGTGCAATAATACTGGGAAAATCAAACATCCCACACAGAGAGGAGAAGACCATGAAACACAGCAGAAATCACAAAGGAAATGCATCGTAACAATTAAGACCACCTACATACGATAACTATTCCTACTGAGGAATTAGTCTTGCTTTACCTGGAACATACATGAATGACATCATTTTGCCAGGGTCAGATGGATAAACGTCATTTTGCCAGGGTCGGATGGATAAAAAAATATGTTTTGATTTTTTCTAACCGATTTTGGACTAATTTGGATGGACGGACAGAATAATGCAATGTACACTGTTATTGGTAAAAAAATTACCCGTGATGTTTTATGACTGATCATAATGCTACATGCGGTCAATTCACAGGACGGTGAAATCTGATCGTAGATTATGGCTGCTCTTGAATGAATTACATATAGAGTATGATCACAAGAAATCGTGAAAAAAATATATTATGTATTCCGAAGGTACCTCACAAAACACTAAGTAAAAACGCAGTAAAAACTCAGTTAAAAAATCAAGTAAAAATCCAGTAAAATTCCAGTAAAAAACTGAGCAGAAAAATTCAGCGACGACTCATGCATGCATTCTGTAAGATTCTGCTGGTAACAATAACTGATGGCTGTATCAGAAGCTGTCAGAAGATCCCACGGCATGCCAACCAGATGAATAGTCACCTCAGTCACCTCAGTCTCCCATCCCCCTTGCCCACTCCATCTACCCTCAACTCCACTTCAGCATTCCACATGCAACAATCAAATGAATCTAAGTACAGGGACTTCAAATAATCCTAGGACGGGCCGTTGTTCACGACAAGAATTGGATGCAACTGCCAAAGGCAGTTCGTGCTAGACGCAATATCACAATGCCACACAACAAGCAACAGCGATCCATTCATTGGAAGTGGGTGAATGTGATAACCCCCACCTTAAAAAGATTGAATGGTAAAACATGGGCCAGGAGGGTGTTGTTTGCGGACACTGTCAAAAGGCTGGAAATACACTTTTGTTGTGACAGCAATAGGCTGCAATAGTGCTGCGAATAAAATCTCTGTATTTACCAGTGCGCCAATATAAAAAATAACACAACATTCAATCAGCAGCAGCAGCAAAAGCAACCCATCAAATTAATCTGTGTACAGGAATGGAGAGGAAGTCTGGAGCAGTTTTACCTACACAAGGGGCGATGAGAATCGGACAACAACAGCCACAGCATGATGCAACGATACCATCGATTGTTTATTTTGTTCATAAGGAGGCGGCAGCAACATCAAAAATAATGTAACAACAAAACAGTAGCCAAAAAATTATGCAACATCAGCACCAACAACTATCAATCTACCACATGAGCACATCCAGGAGGTTGTGTGTGAATCGCAAGGCTAGAAGTGGACTTTATACCATTATTGAAACAAAATCAAAAAAATATTCAGCAATAAATCAGCAGCCAAAAAAAACAAGCAACACCACAAAGCAACACCACCAAGCAACAACTATCAACCAAAAATCATCAACATGAAATAAAAACACAGCAAAAGAACTATCACCTCCCACATCAAACTCATTTTTGGATTTTACAACTGCTTCAAATAATAACTCAACATTAACCTGGCAGCGCAAAAATTAAAAGTAGCAATATAATATGAAAACATTTTTGCCCTGATAATACATATTATTGTTAACTACAGGTGGGTTTTGCATTGATAGTAGAGAAGATCCATGGGACGACAAGGCTCAATCAATGAACATCATGATCTGAACATGATATTATTATATTTGCATAAAATAATAACAGAATAATTTATCATCATCAATACAATCTATTATTGTGAGTGTCTCTATTCTACTGCGATTGAAATTTGATTGTTCAAACAATTAATAAT
>JALLAR010000917.1:0-12007 GCA_036939335.1 Conticribra guillardii
CCGAAAAACATGTTTTGTAAACTGTTTGCGAGTTCCTACAGCTACAGAACAACAAAGACGGTATAAGCAGGTTTGCCGAGAGAAAAGGATTTAGCAATTCGATATCGTCTCAACTTTTCTCTGAGAGATAACTTTGATGTTTCGTTTGGAGTGTGTAGGATTTTTTTCTTGTCATCGCAATAAAAATACGAAGGTGCTACCGCGCGACAGTCCCGAATATTCTTACTCTCGAATTGTTGGTTAATGGCTTGATTCTGTAACCATTCTGCTAAATCAATTATTGCCGGCTGTGGGACATGTGAAACAGCCACTCTAACAGCATTTGCTTTCTCATGAGCATTCAGTGAATCATAGAATGAAGTAGTAATTTCATATAAGACTAAATGCAGGTCCAGCGCAAAAATCCAAGTTTCAAAACATTCCACAAACGTTGGAAAAAACTCTGCTCTAGAGCATTCAATTCACACATGCCCGTATTGCAACAACGCAATGCAAAAGTTGTACATGTATGTAATGTAGTGTAATTCCAAGTTATATGTTACCACCCAACCCGCAACTTTTCGGGCACTCCTATCAAAACGCAAAAACCCATGTCAAAGTTGTACCTCATTATCTACATCACTGCCTTCTCATCTCGCATAATCGCAAAAACAATTAGATCGTTTGGATAAGGCCACATGACATTTGAATCAGTGTCCCACCACGACCCCATCCCTTCATAATATACTTCAAACCCTGCCTCTCGTAAATTTCCCATTGCATCGTGGAAGACGCTCACTCTCCGCTCTTTCGTAAATGACCACTCTACAACCAAATGTGTGACATCTAACCAAGAGGATTGCTTCGATGCTTCCGAAGATAGAAGAATATCTAGCTCTGCTCCTTCGCAATCAAGCTTAACAAACGTAACACCCGGAACAAGCGCAGCTCCTTCTACGCTACTGTTATCAGTGTCTCCTTTGCAACCAAAGAATGGAACACACGGAACTGTGAAGCGTTCTAGAGTTCCCTTTTGGGATTCTGAAGGCAACTTAGTTGATCTATCCACGTATTGTGAGTACTCTGAAAAGTGCAGAAACATAACATGCGTGAGGTATACGTTAATATGAATGGTGAAAAAACAGGAAAGAAATCAACAAAATGACTACCTTGAAGAGAATGCCTCCAAGTGTTCTGCTTTCCATCATTTTGGTTACGAGCTTGAACCAGTGTTCCTGATGAAGAAAAGCAAGCAGCATTTAGTAAGTGTGATAAGAATACAAAGCTGGCTCTACACTCAAAACTATTTCCTCACCAAAGGGCACGAAATTAGTTCGATCCGTCACAGCAGCTGAATGGATTTCAATGATTGGGCGCCGCTCATCGGCTGAAAGTCTAGACTCGATAAGTTCTAAGTTTCTGCTGAGATGCATGAAATTGCTCGGTTCTGGCTCATAGGCAATAATATGACGGCATCCTTCACCAAGAGCGTATCTCGAAAATACTCCAATATGTGCTCCGATGTCGAGAACACTCTCATGATTGTTTAATGAAAATGTTCCAAATAATTTGTTGGAAGTTAGCGTGTAAGCTGTTTCAAAAGTTCATAAGTTGGTTGTTTCGCAACAAAAATGGTAAGATTCGCGCGAAACAAAAACAAAGTTGAATCAACAAAACAAAAAGCTCACCACACCCCTTTTCTTTGTCTAATATTTCATTAATAACCAGCGCATCAGTTGAATATTTCCGAAATTGCAACGGTGATAAGAACGGGAGTCTTTTTGAGTGTTTAATTGCCAATGTCTCTGCGATTTGATCTTCATCAGAGAAGTCTTCAGCTCTTTCTTTCCCAGATAATTCAACTTGATCAATCTGATCTGATTCTTTTTGCACCTCAGGACTAAACCAAACAAGAGAATACCTCTCTCCTTGAAACTGAGCTGTCCAATGCAACTGTTTCCATCCATCAAATTCTAATGCATGGTACCTAATATCGTACGGATTCCCTTCAACTAAAATTTCGCCTCCTGTATAGTTGCCTAGACCCACAATCATTGATAAACTCTGTCCTTGGCCACGGCCACTATCGACATGAGGAGTGAATTGCGCATTTCGATTAACTGCGCAGTGAGTTGATGGTTGGCGCGGAGTTGACGGAGAAGACTGACGATTCATTCCATCCGCGGATGGAAGAGGTGGAATAGATTTTTCAATGATTTCTTTTTCAAGGAGAAAAACTGATCGGGCAAGGTCAGGGAAGAATGAGTTCGCATTTGGAAGAGATATCCGGCTGCCGCTGTCCCAAAGTTCTTCATTCATTACTGTGAAGGATCCGGACGAGATGCCATTTCCAGGAAAGGCAGATGCAACTGCACCTTTTTTCGAAGAAAGAATATTGTTGCTGGACTTTGTTGATAGATCAGACAACCCTTGTGAAGGAGACTTAATGACGCGAGAGCGAGCTCCGGACGTGGCTGGCCATTTGCCACTACTGACAACATCTCTTAGTAAACCCAGCGTGGCCGAAAAAGCACCAGTTGGCGATGTAGTGTAAAGTTGGGTTGGGGATTCAACATCCTTTTCGTTTCTACAATCTAACCCAAGAGATTTTTCAAGTATATTATCGTCCAAGACTTTTTCCAACTGTTTTTGAATATCAGGAGAAACTTCATCTCGTAATTGCAATAGCCATTTGTCTTCAAGAATTTTGTTATTGGTTGAAGCCCTTGCCAATAGTGCATTGCAAAGATATTTGTCCCACTCTTTTTCAGTATTGGAACCACCTCGAATAGTGTCCTCAAAAGCGCCACCAGTGTTACCAATCAACTCGTGGAAATGATACCGCGAAGAATGAAAATACAACCTCCCATCCAAAAACGGAGGCATGGGAGGAGTGCGAACATAGATATCAGGTCGTGTGGCCACCTCAAAGAAATTTTCTGGTAGCCATCCGTTAGACATGGCAATGACCGAGGAAAGAATTCGTGGGATCTGGCCAAGAAGGAAGCCGTCACCACGAAATTCTAGTATGGCATGCATGCCCTGAATATCATCAGCATCAACGAGAGTTTCTTCCCCATCGCTATTGTGGTCATTATGCTCCACGAACCCAACAATACGCGCTCGATCCAGAGTCCTCCAAACAGCTTCATGTCCTGGACTTGCTGCCATGCCACGCAATGTAGGATGGGCAAAATTGGACCAACACCTTCGTTCTTTACGCCATAATTGCCCAAATCTTCCAGGAGATGGTCTGAGTGCGGTGGCTAGTTCATGTGCTCCAGTTATGGGCATTGTGCTGGTCGTGGGATCTGCAGTGGTCTTTGAATCATTTGCATCACTACTTCCAACTTCATTGTCACTCGTGCTGTCATTTTCATCGACTTTTCCCTCCAAAGGATCAATAGTACGGCTTTCAGCGGCTTTGAGCGCCTTTTTCAATCTCTGGATACACTCAGGCGCCTAACCAATAACCAATAACCAATAACAGCAAAAAGGAAGGAAATGGAACAATCAAGAACTTAATGTTACAAAATTCAACCAAATGCAAAAAATATAATCCTATCCAATATTCCAATAGAGTATGACACCCACCTGATAAAATGTGCTCGGATTTCCTTGTTGTCGCCCTCCACGAGGCTGGTGTTTGCGTTTATTGGTGACGGAGTTAGGCACGACTGCTGTATTTCTCCACCATTGACTCAATGCCTCTGATATTTCCGGAGATAAGTTTGTATATTGTAATTTATCATTGCCACCGCCAAAGAGAAGCCTCAAAGGTAAAATGTAATGGTAGGTCCGCTGCGTGCAGCCTCTTTCTGCATAAAACTTGTAGGATCGAGGCGCAATAGCATCAATGTTGTGCACTTGGATTCGAAAGTATGCACCGTCATTCGCAGTTAGCAATCGATGTTTCATATCCTCAAGTAATTTACCGCTACTGCAATATTGTTTCCACTTTTTTGTCATGGCTAAACAAACAGTCAATTGCATAGTAATGACAATGATCATAATGTTCATGGTGTGAAGAGTGACCCAATTCATGTTTGGACCAAGTGAGAAATTATGCATGGAGATATTTTTGAAGCAATAGTGAAAATATAATATATGTTGGCATAAATAAGGTGATGATAAATAATCCAAATACTTCGAAACGGACACAAAAACAAACACAATGCATATAATACAATGGACTCACCCATACTCCTTACAAAAGGCATAGATAGCCGATAGTTGAAAGACAGTAACTCTGAAGTAGCGGCTATGATCTCCTCGTCTTGCATTAACGAAGGCTGTCGTAATTTAGCGGCAGTGCTGTATGTGAGCGCACTGATTGTACAAGAAGATGAAGTCGGAGTGGGTTCATCCATTGCTGATGCTGTTGTTTTTGTTGTTGTATCGGTCTTGTTCACCTCCTCCCCAACAAGGAATGCATTCACCAGATGCACAAATTCTTCCTGTATCATTGTTGCAACGATTTCATTATTTGATCCCATAACTCTTTCATCGTCATCTATGCTGTTTCCATCCCAGATGTAGCCATAACGGATAATAGTCGTTAGCAACAATTCCTTCTCGGATGATTTACCAGCTCCTCCCGCAAATGCCGCAGACGAAGCAAGAGGACAATCCAATGCAATGTCTTCGTCTTCTCCGCGGAGATGACCTGGCATGAAATTTGGAACAGCGATGGATATTTTAATTTTGTGATGCGCACGAAATATAATAAAAAATGATGTATTGGAGAAATCTAAGCAAAAAAATATGTTTTTGACAAAGCAAGCCAGCGACACAAGAAAAATGTCTTACGAAAGAGGGCATTCCGAGTTTGGAACGATCGTTTGCACGATGAACACTCTAATAATTGCTCTAATTGTTCTTTTTCGGCCTTTTCTTTTTCTTCTTCTAGTGGAAGAATTGCGGATGATAATTTGATTGATTGATATCGATTGTTGAATCCATAGTAGTGCGCCCTTCTTGTTGACGCGGATGGAACTAATGATGTTCGTGATGGCGAGACCACGACTAATGATGATGACGACGATGGCGAGGAAGTGGACCACGCAATGACAAAGGAGTTGTAGCTAGCCGTGGCCAAAAGGATGCATAATAAAGATGATGTTATCATATTCAGTGGTGACAATGTCCGACAAGAAGATGGAGGAAGCATTCTTACTTGTCGATTGCCGAGTATTAATTGTTCGGTGGATTTGGTGCTTAGTGGTCAGATCGGTAGTAGGCGCAGAGTTGATTATTTGATTCCGCGACGGAAATCAGTGATGGCAGTTGATTGACAGAGATTGATGTTCATGACTCGTGACATGGACTCAGAACCCAAGTCGCAATCGCTCCCGCTTGCTGCTTGCTGGTTGCTGGCTCTCTCCTCTCTCCTCTCTCTCCAAAAAATAAAAAGGTACTAGGTATGTGCCTCAACTCAGAAGCACTTAGTGCTAGTGGGAGAGGTTTTTATTTGGTCTTTTGCCTTACTATTATGTTGTTATTGGTTGCATTGTAAACAGCTCTTTAATTAGTAGTATCATATCAAAGATTTTTCAGAGACTGATTGTCATTTTATCTTCTTTCCACTTCCACTTCCACATTTGCACATCTCGTTATTTTCACTCTGTCCCTCTTTCGCTTTCACCTTTCATGCATTCATCGCATAATTGCCAGCAACTTTCAGAATAAGTTCTCGTCAAGAAGCAGAAGTTGAGAGACAAGCTAGGACGGAAAGAAAAATATTCAACAATGAATGCCAATGGATGAGGGGGATAACGGATAATGAGGACGAGGAGGAGGATTACGTTGAACAAGAAATGCATCAGGAGGATCAATTCAATAAAATTCACACATTCACAAGACCATTGGAGATGGTTCCCCACATTATGGAAGTTCCAAAAAGAAAATTATGAAGCAATCACCAACAATGGACAATGCAATCTTATTCTTATAGTAGACAATCTCAACATTGATCCACGCAGGGTACTTTAAAAATGAAGATGTGTCAAGATAAAGAGTATGATCCCAAGTCTAGTCCTTGCAACAGAATAAATTTCAATCATAAAACTAATTTATATCAACTTATTTCTAGCCCCCCAAACCAGGTGGAAATTTCCACCTGGAAAATGGAAAGTTTCCATTCCAGGGTGTTTCCATTCCGAGACCCCCTGGAAGATCCCAAACGGCCTGTAGACGTTCACGTAGGATTCAGTACAAAATCTTACATATTTGGGATCTTCCTGGAATGGAAAATGCATAGGAGTCTAATATTTATATGTAGCACGGTAGTATGTGAAAAAGAGAAAATTTTAATTTTTGAGAATATGAATAGTTTTGGCTTTACGAAAGCTGTGCAAATATGCTATAAAAAATAAATGTTTACGTCAACATATTTTCGAAAAATATTTCACTGGTCTCCCAGATTGCTTCAACATTACTAAGGCCGAGGATGAAATTGATGTTGACCAGGACCTTTTTTAAATAATGTTGTAACTGGATTGTAACTGGGGGTAATTTTTAGTGTTATATGCTGCATTTAAGTTTAAGTGTATTAGCAGTTGTTTGGTGTGCACTTTGGACTTTGGCTCATTTTCCAACAAGGCGGAAAATTTCCATTTTCCACCACACCCCATTCCATTCCAAACTTTCCACTACCCCATGGAATGGAACGGTTTGGGATGCTACTTATTTCAATATTAATTTTAATTGGACTAGTTACCTAACTGTTGACTTTCATCCATACACAAGACTTGATCAAGATGACTTTGACACAAAGAATGCACTCAGCCTAATGACCCTTTGAATAAAAAAGAATCCAAATCCAAACCAAGGATCGTTTAAGAATTTTCTAGTTGAAATACATCTAGTTTAGATTAGCAAATATTGCTATTATTAGAAATTACAAATACTGCAATAGGGACGGTTATAACAACAATCAAATTCAATTTAGAGAAGGAAAAAAACTAAACTAAAACAGAAAACTATCTTTCCAACACATTTATTTTATTCAAATTCAAAGCTACAACATTTCAATTCAAATCCAAAATAAACAAATGCTGAACTCATCTCTCGTAGTTCAATGGTTAATTAAACAACTTGCAATATGCCCTTCTGCCTGAAATCATGAGAAAAGAATGGTACGGACACCAGTATGTCTCTACATACGTGATTTCAAGATCTTGGTCAAATAGTCTGCCTTGACGGATAAAATAAAAAATCTTTTCAATCCCATTTTTACATTTGAGCATCAAGGGAAATGATGTCGCAGTGGTTAAATATTTTCACTCCCTACACTTGGCCAATTCGCACCGCGACCAATACTATTGTATTTCTTGTTCAAATGACACTGGCAGACACTGGCACTCATTTTGTGGTTCAAGACTGCACATGCACCATTATTTTGTAGCCAGAGATGCAAAGATTGCTTAGCACTCATTTTCAGTAGGAAAAGAAGTCAACTCACCGTGATGCCACAAAGAAAGAGTGTGAGAAGGAGACCCTTGACAACAAGCAGTGTTAATACTACTCCCAACCCAATATATCCATCCAGCACAAGATTCAGTTGATATTGTTCTTACTGGATATGGAATAGATTTCATCCGCGAGAACATTTGGAAAAAAAACATTTCTATCCCATCTTTTCGATTTTGTTCATGTTCCCAATGCAGATATTGAAGAGCTATTTGTCAATGCAAGGACGCACTATCGGAATTCTACACTACTCTTTCCCCCAAAGGCTTACCAACAAACATCAAAGCAAATACAAGAATTCTATAATCTTGGAGAATCACAATAAGGGTGCAAACTGTGCTCACTATGAAATCATTACAAATTATACCCCTTACTTATCGGCACCATTACCCGAAGCCCCAGCCACACCACCAGCAGTAATGACTCATATTCAACCTAAGTGTGAAGGCTTCATGTTCCAACAACAATCACAAAGAAGGCCTCACTCTTGGCTTCAAACATATTGTACAAGAGGGATTTGTGGCTTGGCAATTGTCTCAGCCAGTGGATGACAAATGGGTATTCGCTCCGCCAACTATCGGAGCAGTTACAGTCAAGAAATGCAGACCAAAGGAGATTGATATTCGGTGGATAATTGATGAGCATTCTCATGATAGTAGTGGGGGAAAGATCAGTTCCACTTATTTAGTATCCATGATGTTTCATGCATGAGAGGTGAAATAGAGCAAGACAATCTACTCATGGTTTGTGATAAATGCTTCCAATTTGATGAAATGAAAGGGACTTAAATGTTGATCTTTGTCGTACTATTTTAAAAATCATATACTCTAATTCATGATAGAATACTACAAACTGATCATCGAAAACATCACAATTGTGATACGAAGTATAAAAACATGCTAAAAATGTCCCTAGATCTATTATGCCATAACTCTTCAAGACGATGAGGTCGCCGTGATAGGTTCAAGAATTGTCGCCAAAATACCATGATCACTGGGAAAGTTCAAAGTAGGGAATGCCATATCCTCAATATAATTCTTATCGCCCGTATTATCTTTCCAAGTGCGCACAGTCTTAAAATCTCCCTTGCCAAACAGAATGAAATCCTTGGGATTGACATCTCCATTTGCCCTCTTGTCCGACTTTTTGCATGCTTTGTTCAACTGAGGCTGAAGATAGGTCCTTGAGTTGAAGGTGGTGTAGTTTGCAGGATTGGGAACATCTCCCCAGCAGGATGTCAAATCATAGGAAACGTAGTGCTTGCCCCAATCCAATACATCTTGCTGCTTTCCAGGTTTCGCTTTTTCGTAAGTGTTTGCATCCAATCCAAATACGAGTTTGTGAGTTACCAGAGCAGAGTCTGAATTCATTGCTTTCATAATCGCGCTTAAGACCGGTTTAGTTGCCAAACCATTTGTGTCTCCGTGAAAGGCTCCAATGACATACGGAATTCCATCCCGATCCGTGGCTGTAATTGCCAAAATATCTCCTTTGGCGATGGGAACATCCACGCCCTCCTCAAAAGATTTTTCCACCAGAGCTGTAATTTCTGCACTCGGTCCCGCGGGGAAAGTTTCTTTACTGAGAAAAATTACCGAGTTTTGATCCCTCACAGCATCCATATCACCCGGTGCTACGATCCAAAACCTCTGTCCCAAGTCACGTCTCCTCGCTTGGTCAATCAGGGACGCTGACACTTCCTCCAAAGTGATGATATCGGAATCGCCATAGACTGTTTCAAGAATGTCAAGTGTGTGTGGTACCTTTTGCTTGTTAAGATTTTCCACCATAGTCCGTTTCAGTGATTGCCAAACATCAGGGGCTGAGACGGTGTTCATCATGTGGACAAGAATGGCATCAAAGATGGCTCCACACATGGTTTGCAATGGAAGAGAGACCTTTTCCTCTTCCTATAAAGGCAGAAAAATGTGGATGTTAGCATTGGAAACTGTGAAATCATGTTGGCTCAAGAACTAGATCCCTGCAAGCAATCTTACCTCAGTGATATCCGGGTACTTTGCCTTTTTAATTGGCTGAAGCATTTTGTATGGAGGATCAGAGATAACTTCGCCCTTGATCATGACACTGAGTGGTGTGTCAAACATGAATTTCTATTGTGCGAATTGGCAGGACAGAAATGGTGAGCATATAATGCAAATTGATGCATAAATAATAATGAGAGAATCAGTATGCAATCAAATTAAAATCACTCACCTCCCAAGCAGACCACCACATTGGAAGTGTGCTCAAATCACCATCGTACTGTTCAAAAAGTAAAATATTTTGGCTGATTAGCACAAATTTAAATCACCGTTGATTATTAGTAAAATCTATGAAAAAATCATAAAAAATACTCACCATATTGATCACAGTTGGGCGACAGACTGGCTCATCAGAACCAACAACATTGATGGTATTGGTGATCCGATCAGGCATGGATGCCAAGCGCTTGCTTCCTAAAAGAGGGTCCTATTGAATAAGTTTGGCATGAAGCAGAAACAACGAAGCAAAAAAATATGCATAACATGTGAGCAACTGTAGAAAATTGATAAAGAAATATGGGAAAAAATAGCTAGTCCCTCACCTTCATGAATTCAGACACAATCTTTCTGTTCTTAAAATCTGAATCCCAATAACTCCTAACACTCTCCCATCCGACCCCGCCCATCCTCTTTTCCAACTCCCCAAACATCTCCTCTGTAAAAACCGCACTCACGGGCACATCCTTCTCTCCCGGATTTTCCAAAAAGACTTCAATATTCGTCATGATGTTTTCGTATTCAGGATTTTCATCATATGTGATCCAATATTCGAAGGGGTTGTTATTGATGGCGGCAATGTTCCAGTTAGCGATTTGGAGTTTGCGATTGGATGCTGCCATGGCGGACATGCCATTGGTCGCGGCGGCGGAGAGATTGGGGTCGGGGGAGACGGGGCCAGACCCCATCCATTGACCTGCTCCTCCTGGAATGCATATTATTTAGAAAGGGCAGTGCGAAGAAATTGCGTTAGAGATTGATGTTAACCAAGGCTTGCAAAAGAAAAAAGGCCGCCGTCGGTTGCCGTAGGTTGTCGTCATTCATCACGAGACAACAATGACCACAATAACAAAGAAAATGACACACCCGAATGATACAGAAACGCGGTGTAAAGCGCGGTTGCGCAGATAACCAACAAGGCTTTATTGCGATACGATGATGGAAGGGGATTACCCCCAACGGCGCCTCGATAACGGCTTGCACTGCGACGATCGTATGCCATGGTGGTCGTGTTGAATTTTTATGACAAACCACGAGTTCAAGCAACATGAAAAATGCCTCAACAATGACCACGTGTTTCTTATGTAGGAACTAGTATGATGGTATGAAAAGAAAATCCTTCTCCATATTTTTTGCGAACTGTGTTCCCAGTGACAAAAAAAAAATCAAAAGAAAAGCGAAGATTTGCATCCATCACATTATTTATCTCGCTCTCAAGTGAAAACATGCAAGAAGCATTTGTTAATTCAAACAATAATTGACCAATAAAAAAGTGATAGGCAGTATCAAAAGAATTTGACTTTTTAAAAGCAGTTCGAATTGATATTTTTGAAGGCAACGAATAAAAAGACATTTTTCATTTCTCATTCAGAATCATTTTGAATTCAACACGACCCACGCAAAAGGAAAATAAATATAACGATATAACCAATCGCAGCTTTCAACTAATGGCGAAGCTGAAATAATATTGCCGTGTTGTAGGAGCGGTATTCAATAAAACTGTCAAATAATGGCATTGGATAATTCGAAGTGTGACCAGACGAAATAAAACAAATCTGAAAATCCTTGATGTAAAAATTAGAATCCAAAAGGCACACTCTTGAAACAAACTTAGGTTTCAACCGATTATTGACAATTACAGTGTTATCGTAGATTTTCTGTAAGAGCGACCAATGATACTTTTCTTGAAATTTGAAACACTTTCATTCGGAACCCAACAATTCGATTTTGTTGCATAGTACTAAGCCCTCTTGATTAGATAAAAAATTAATTATTGCAGTGTTGCAGATAATGATCCAGCGTGAGTACAATACCCCCTGTTTTCTTTTAAATGACACATTGCCCACCTCGAAGAAAGAATAACTCCAATCGAATAAAGAAAGAAAGAAAAAAATCAACTCCATACTAAATAGTAAAAATGCTACAAAAACTCACCATGCGTCTTCATCAAGACAAATGTCGCCGACGCCCCAACAATCACAAAGACCGCGCCAATCATGGCAAACGAAAGACGACGTCGGAACATGTAACTCCGAAGCCACGGAAAGAGAGTTTTCAAGCCTGCATGACTGCGTTTGGGGAAGGAGGATGGAAAATCTCCTTCTTGACCCTGTGGTTGTTCCAAGTCGTTGTTGTTGTCGGTTCCCATGGTTATTGCTGTTTCGGAGGTTGGTACTTCAGTGTATGACGAGGTCATTGATTGCCTTTTTGGAGACCCCTTTTCTGGGGTGCGGCCTCCCTACTACCTACTACAGGCTCACGCCGAGACCGATGAGTACGAGCTAATCTGCGTGTAGCTC
>JALLAR010000918.1:0-11988 GCA_036939335.1 Conticribra guillardii
AGAAAGTACCGGGACGATACAGTATGTCGTACCCTACCCGTACCGTGTCTTCCAGGCGAGGTCACTACTAGTACCTAGGTATCGTAGTCTTCACGTTCTATTATCAATTTTGCGCAAGACGATGTTGATTGCCCCTATCACCCTCCGTGCAACTTTTCTCTTGCCGTTTAACACACTGGCAAGGAAGGGCGGCATTCGATCCCTACGCATTTCCACCAGCGCCTCAGCATATGCATGCGACAATAGTACAGCACATTTCTCCCATTCGCGCACCGTCAATGTGTCTCGTGGAATCTGCCATTCCAACGTGAGTGTATACAACAACAGCAATGAACCCTGCCGACGTTTCTCAACATTCCAACCTCCGCCCAATAATGAATACCACGGAACTCCCGTTTATGCCGACGTTGACATTGCAAAACAAACTATCTCCCAAGCTGCCACTGCCCGCAACAATGATCCCGAGGCCGTCTTTGTCATCACCGGTGCCTCACGTTCCATGGGCCTTCAATTCGTCAACGAACTGCTATCGAGGACCAAAGGACGAATCGTCGCTTGCGTCTTGCGCCCAGGAAGTTCTCCGGCGCTGGACTCATTTCTAAATGGGCTTGAACGCGAAACGAGGGGACGAGTGGACGTTTATGGATTGGACGTTACGGATCCAGAGCAGATTGAGCAATTGTCCAAAGATCTTGTTGAAAATTATGGGAGAGTGGATGGGTTATTCAATGTGGCTGGTGTTCTTGGCGATAAAACGACTACTCCCGGACCAGAAATGAACTTGTCTCAAATCGATCACACATGGTTTCAGCACCAATTGGCGGTGAACGCTGTGGGGCCCATTATGCTTACCAAAACCTTGGCTCCGTTGCTCAAAGCCCGAAAAGGAAAGAATAAATATCTTCGTACTACCGGAGCGCAAGAGAGTGTGGTTGTAAATCTTTCTGCGAGGGTGGCATCCATGTCGGATAATACTGGTGGTTTGGCGTGGTATACCTATCGTATTTCAAAGGCTGCGCTCAACCAAGGAGTGAGAACATCGTCCCATGAATTGAAGCGGCAAGGTACTTGGACTTTATCTCTTTATCCTGGAATGACGGACACTGACATGAGTAAACCATTTCAGTCAAAAGGGCTGCAAGAGAAGGGGCTTATTTTTCCTGTTGAATTTACTGTTGGGAGATTAATGGATGTAGTGGATGCAATGGAGGAAGAGCATAGTGGTGGTATGTTCGATTGGGCTGGTCAGGCAATTCCATTTTGAATTGCAATGCCATGTACAAATTTTAAAGAAAATTGCACCCGTCCCTATCTGCAGAACATTTTTTTTAATTGAAGGAATTTGGGAAAATGTCAGCTTCTTGTACTTTTGATGGATTTTTCAATATGGTGCATGTGCATTTATTTTGTAAATATCTCAACAATTTTTCTTATCACACACATAAATTAATGAGTATGTATGTGCATCGTGTGCATGTTGTGCACAAAACATGTTTTTTTTTAAATTAGGGCCCAGCCAACTGCGAAATGTAATGGGCGCTCTTTCACCCCTGCCACTGGGAACAGAGTGCTCCCATAAATAGCACCCTGGTCCATAAATAATATATTTTGAACCATGCCGGGAAAAAGCACTTGTATGCACAAATCTAACACCCTCATGCTGTGCCTTGACATCACCAGCATTTTCTATATAATCTTGAACAATGCTATTGTCGCCATCTGCATTTTTCCAATCATTACAAGGCATCTTCTTTCAGAAAAGTAGTGGTCAATCGTCCCCAAGTGTATATACCGGTACTTCTGGACCAACATATTCATGATCGAAATGCCAGGGTATTGTATGTTCAGTTTCATAAACATTTAGAATGCATTTTGTGTATAGATGCTGTTGATTATTGCATTTGTCATTTTTCAATAGAGTTTGTAGGATACACAAGTTAATCATGGCGATAATATTGAATGGAAACATAAGATGTCTTGTCTTTTTTACCTCTGTATTATTAACAACTTACTTACACCTTACACAGAATAATTAAAATATAATGAATAAAATATAATGAATAATAATATTTGAATTTTAATAATTGCTGCTTATTTTTTATACTTTTCATAATTGCTGCTTATTTTTTATATTTTTCAATGCAAGCTGAGATGTCGGTGCTGGTGATAATAGTGATGATGATGTTATGTAATGCGGTGATTGGGATGATGCCAGATGCGAATGTTGATGTTGTGTGCATGTTGGGAGTTGTTGCTTTTTGATGCTACAAGGACGGAGGACGAGAGTAGATATTATCTAGTTGGGAATGATATTGCTATTGATAATGCCAAATAATTGACAATGATGGCGTTTGTCGTTTGTTGTTGTTGGAGGCGATCTAGATATGATATATTTCCGTATTATGGCTGTGGCGTTTTGTAGAAAAATTGAGGCAGCGTCCTCCGGAGGTTTATTTTGTTATGTGTTTATGTCATTGAAAAGACAAGTACTATTTGGGATAATGGTGATGGATTCAAGATTGTAGTACATATAGTTATTATTTATTAGTATTGGTTAGCATCAGTTAGCGCAAAACACATCAATGTGTAGGTACTTTTCAAGATCTCCTATTTGATAAGAATCTTAGTGAGACGATAGACCATTCCGGGAGTACCATATCATCTAACTTTTTGGACCAAAAAAAGCCCATGATTGGATTATGTTTTGGTTGGGGATGGATTATGAATGTGGATTGCGGACGAAGGAGAATGAATTGGAAATAATGCGGCTTTTGTTGTTGTTGCAATCAATTGGTTCGATCTTTTCCTTTTGGGGGACGATCAATCTTCGCTCCTTAAAGTGATGGATTTGAGAAGTTTGTTTCTCCTTCATTTGCAATTGTCTGATCAAGAGGAGGAGGGAGAATATCATTTTTACATTTAATTTGTATGCATTGAGCACATCATGAATGCAAATAATTATATTCCATTATAATTTGTAAATTTAAAAAAGACATTAATGTTCTAAAATGGAATTATTTTCTGGCAACACAGTGGTATCATAGGTAGTAGTAGTGTCTTATAAGACTTTTTTAATTTCTGCCTTTCATCAAGTCAAATCCTCAAGACTTGGCATGCACCTCGAATCAATAGATTTGTTATATTAATATCCACTTCTTCGTCCATCCACGCAGATGGACGGACCAAGAAGGATCGTAGTAGCTCACATTGTACACAATATAAAAAATATACAAACGATTATTTTCAACCCCTCTATAATAATAGCGAATCCGAAGGAATTTGTAAACTTGTTGCTCCATCCATCCACCTCCCCACTCTTCAAAAGGCGGCGGAACACACCATGCAGGAACAACACACTTGCGCAAGAGTTTCCAAAATGAAAAAGAAAAAGACTCTACCGTCGATCGTCGTTCATCCATCTCCCACTTGCATCTTTTTGTTTCATCTTACCGTAAATAATAATAATATGTAATTATTTCTTACCTCCCTTCTTCTTTCCACCGCTCATTCCCTCGGCCAAAAGATCATCCAAATCCGCCATACTGTTCTTATTCTTCCCCTTGGTACCACCACCGCCCATCATCTTTCCGCCATCCTTCCCGCCCTTTTTTCCGCCACCGCCCGCAACCGCTGCCGCCATCTCCTTCGCAATACCTTCCGCTTCCGGAAAACAAATGGCCAGCGTCTTTCCGTGCTTGTTCTCCGCATGCATTTTCAATTCCGTATTGGTTTTGGTAATTTTCATTTCCTGTTGGCAATCGGCGCATTTGACCATTTGGGCGTCGGCTTTGATTCGATGGGGGATTCGACCATTTTCGTCTCCGATGCCGGCGGCGATGTTTTGTTTTTGTTGGCGTTTGCGTTCGGCTTTGTGTCCTTCTGGCATCTTTTTAGGTTGTTGTTTGTTTTTGTTGTTAGAGAGAGAGAGAGGTAGGTATTATTTGACGAGTTGGATTAGTAAATAGTGTAGATGTTTTATTCGAATTCAAATCGGGCAGCGTTAGGTTGTGTCGTTGTCGGATCGGGTGGGAGCAAATAATAATAATTTGAAGCAATGGCGTGCATGTTCATTTGCGATTCTTGGCAATCATATTATTTTATTGTTCATTCATGAAAAAATCTAACAATAATAACTGGTGGTAGTAGGAGTGTCTTGATTGCTACATCGTACTTGATTGATTATTACTTTTTACAAACCTACAAATCATATTATTAGCAAACAACAAAAAAAAGCACACAAGCAAGAATCAAAATAAATCTAAACTACAAAACTGTTTTTCTAACCCATCTGATTGAGTTTTATTATTGTAATATGTAGTAATATTGTGGTACTTTGTACATTGTATGTCCTAATTGGGATTGGGTCTGTTCATCACCTCATTCATAAGATCTCTTGAAATCTTTTTTTTGGTTGGTCCGCGTGCGGTATTTTTTGTTGATGTATGTCTGGAGTCTGAATGCTCTACTATTGGTAAGTGAATGACATTAAAAAAATATTGAACTAAATTAAAGTTTTATCTAGTACTAAGATTTATCAGTGATTATTATTAAATAATAAAAATTTACGTAATAATTATTTGTTCATAAGTTAGTTTTGAAAGTATCCTATTTACATATTTGCATTTATCATATCATTAGATCATATCCAACCAGCCATCAACCAAACGCGATTAATCTTACACCAACATGCCATGCACCGACCTGCACAAACCAATCGACCCCAACAGCGTCAAAAGCAGCGACCTAGATCGTCGTATCCAGAGGGCCATAAAGTGTTGCATTCTATTCCGCCACTTGAGGAAGATTAGTACCGTACATATTTTTTTCGATAATATCGCCTCGCCCGTCACATCGCATATTATTACGCAATAATTTAATTCGTCGCCTCGTGATCATGTCGCCATCATCATCTTCTCCCAGCAGCAGTGGCAGCAGCAATGTCATTCGTTGCATCCTATGCCTACTAATTTCAAGCACCATCCTCCATCCACCATCCGTCGTAAATTCCTTCTCTCCCGCATCGCCATCGACAAAGTCTCGGTCGCTTCAAAGAGCCGCATGGCATCGTCCCGATGGATCATCAATTCAGACAGGAATTTCATTGATGCACACGACAGACAGAATTGCGGCTTCTTCCTCTGTTTCAAAAATTCGTTTGTTCGCTTCCTCGAATAATTCGCAACCCGGTGAAGACAAAACGAATACTAAAAAGAAACGCACCAACAAATCATCTAGTAGCGGTAGTGGCAGCAATGATGTCAATGGCAATAATGGAATATTATCCACACGGACAACAACAACAACAGCAACAGCAACAAAATCTACGACAAATGCTACAACCAAATCAGCAGCAGTAGCATCGGCAACAACCAAGACCAAAAAAACTCATGATCGAACCATTGATCGTAGAAAATCACCAGCCTTGTGGCGCTATGATTTATCCGGTACCACACAAGAACAAACCACAACACAATCCACAACAACAGCCACATCCACACCAAAATCACAAGACGAACAATCAGGCATCCACCACCACCAACAGCAACACCAACAACAAAATCAAAAACCACACAAGACCAAAAAACAACTCACACAACCACCCGAACTAATGTCCCCCGCTGGAGGATATCCCCAACTCCACGCGGCCATCGTCAACGGCGCCGATGCCGTCTACGTCGGAATGACTTCCTATTCGGCTCGCGCGCGCGCCAGTAATTTCGATCCCGATCCTTCGTTGCTGTTCGATCCGGAGGGGAATATCATTGACATTTCCAAAATTAGTAAGAATTATCCTCAAGACTCCAATACTAATACTAATATTTACGAGGAGGAGGAGGAAGAGGAATACAACAAAGAAGGAAGAATAACAACCGCCGCCAATGGCAATAATCATGGGAATAGTGCCAAGAAGAATAAAAAAGAAAAACCGGCCTCCCTCGCCCAAGCCATTCACTATGCGCACAAACACAATGTCCGAGTCTACGTCGCATTCAACACGCTCGTGTTCGACGAAGAATTGCACGAAGTGCAAGGATTGTTGGAACAGTGTTGGGAGTGCGGTGTGGATGCAGTGATTGTGCAGGATGTGGGCGTGGCGCTGATTGCGAAGGAGGTTGTGGAGCGAATGGGTCGTAAGAAAATGAGTAGTGGTGGTGGTGATGGGAAGATAATAATGGGCAAGGGATTGGGCGGAGCGCCAATGGAAATACATGCATCGACGCAGCAGACCGTGACTTGTTCGGATGGAGTGGATTTTTCGGCGGAGAGGACGAATGCTACGAGAGTGGTGAGATTTATTCTTCTTCTTCTTCTTCCATTTGATTACTATTTGAATAGTATTATTGATGTGTTTGATTTATTCGTGGTTTCCATTCATTTTTTGTTCGGAACAAGTTCATTATTATTTATTTCATGTCTATATTATACTCACGCCATAATTTTGTCGATGCTGTATTGCTTCATCATTCCATTTTCATTTGTTGATATTCATATTCTGCTGTTTTACGAAAAAAACAAACAATCTGCATCTCGCGAATCACAAAATGCACATGCACCTCCTTTACATCATCTACATCATATCCGAACCAAATACAATAATAGGTGCTGGGACGAGAATTATCTCTCAGCGAAATAACACAAATTTCCACCAACACCGACACCGAAATCGAAGCTTTTGTTCACGGAGCACTGTGCGTTTCCTACTCGGGACAATGCTTCTCTTCCGAAGCATGGGGCGGTCGTTCTGCCAATCGTGGTCAATGCGCTCAAGCCTGTCGATTGCCATATGGACTGATTGCCAATGGAGAATTGCGTCACTTGTCATTTGATGGCATTGAGGGTATCATGGGCCGTGGCAGCAGCAGCAGCAGTAGTAGTGGTAGTAGCGGTGGAGATGGTAGTAATACCAATGAAGAAATTCAATATCTCCTTAGTCCTCAGGATTTGTGCGGTTTGGATCAAGTCGAAGGATTAACCAGGGCTGGCGTGGCATGTTTGAAAATCGAGGGACGATTGAAGGATTCTTCGTATGTGGCCGCGACGACGAGGGCTTATAGAAAGGCTATTGATGCTGCATGGTTAAAGGTGCTTCAAGAGCAACAAACCACTGCTGATAATTCTACGTTGATTAATTTGCCCTCCTCTTATTCTCAACGAGTTCTCTCGTCTCCTGAAGAGAATGTTTCACGCTCCGACCTAACTCATGTCTTTGCACGAGGACAGGATGAAACCCATGATGGTTTAACTCCTGGATTTTTTGAAGGTCCAAAGCACCAAGAGCTGGTAATAGGACGATCGCCCCGTCATCGCGGTGTACACGTGGGACGAGTGGTGTCTGCGAATAGCGGTGCCCTTGTCGTAAAACTGGACGATAAGTGGTTGAATACATTGGAACACAGCAATCATGGCAGTCTCGAGGACGCTGGATTTCCATTAAAACGAGGAGATGGTATAGTCGTCGACCGAAGCATGCCCCAAGATGAAGAACTCGGTGGGCCCATCTACGACTTACAGACCAACCGGGAAGGGCTGGTCAAGATTCGTTTTGGAAAGAATGTGGAACGCCGTTGGAGAGAAAATGATGCACGTGCAATGCATGGAAGATCTGGTTACAGGTCTTCGCCACCTGTGTTCATGGCTCCAAAAGGATCGCATGTTTGGAAAACAGCCGATGCGGAAGTGGGTAAAAGAATGCGTCGACTTGCCGAGTTGGATGCGCCGCGTTCGGCAGCGAGGGTTTCAGTGGAAGGGCGGGTGGGAGAACCCCTCACTGTGCGGATTGTGGATGTGAGGAGTGGAAAAGTGGGCGAAGCCAGCAGCAGCGAAGTAGGAGTGTTAAAGGCTGTTGATGGTAAAGGACTGGATGCGAAATCTATCAGTAAAGCTATTGGGAAACTGGGGAATAGTCGATGGACTGTGTCGCCAGATTGTATTGACGTAAGTTTGATGGAGAAGGGGTTCTGGTGCCCTTTATCGTGGGTCAAAGAAACTAGACGAAGAGCGTTGGAAAATCTGGAAAGTTCTATTGGGGAAGCGACGGTTGTAGATTGCGACTCTGATGAAGGAAAAACTGCCGCAAGCACCTTTGATGACGAGCTTGCAATCGTAGATCAAATGCTGGAAGAAATGTCACAAGACTCGGCAGAAAACGCATCATCGAATGCTGCGGGATCACGCGTTTCTGTACTTGCACGCAGTTATGACCAAGTCGATGCATTGTGTACCATGATTGAAAAGATGGGCAGCACAGGCGAATCTAGTGTGGAAATGTCTCTTCTCAATGAAATCATTGTCGACTTTCTAGAAATTGATGGAATAAAGGCAGCAGTGAATCGCATACGTAAAGTCAAGTCTCGATTATCTCACAATGTCAAGGTGGTCGTGGCAAGTCCCAGGATCATCAAGCCCGGCGAAGAAGGAATCTGGCGCACTCTTCTCAAGACCGAGCCTGATGGCATTTTGATCCGTTCCACGGGCTTGCTTCATAGACTTGTGAAATTGGGTGGCGCAGGAAAGAAAATCACAATCCACAGTGCGGAAGCAGATGGAACAATGGAAGTTACAATCCCTGAATTGATTGGTGATTTTTCTCTCAATGCAGCCAATGCAATTACTGCATATGAACTACTAAAGTCTGGGTTACAACGAGTGACTGCATCATATGACCTGAGTGCCGATGCCATCACCGAGCTAGCCACTCTTCTTGGCAAGAAAGCATCACATCTAGAAGTTGTTGTTCACCAACACATGCCCATCTTTCACACCGAGCATTGCGTATTCGCACGCTTCCTTTCAAAAGGCAACTCATACCAGGACTGCGGGCATGTTTGCACCCGAAATACAGTGCACCTCCGCGATCAGAATGGGAAGGACAATCTAGTTCTTGCAGATATGGGGTGCAGGAATACTGTGTTCATGTCAGAATCTCAATCCGGTGTATACAACATGCATGAATGGAGCAAAGCAGGAGTAGGGCAGTTACGAATTGAGCTTGTTGATGAGAATGGGAAAGATTCTGTAGACATTGCAATGTCCTACCTTCGCTTCATGTCAGGAGAGGATTATGCTAATGATGTGTGGTCTGTGCTTGAAGGAGTACGTGACAGCAATGGTCGTATTGGTGGGGTTGGGGTAGGTTCGCTGCGCAATACTGCTGAGAGGCGATCTGGAGAAATATCGCCATCTTACAACAAGTAGTTACATCTACCATTTGGTTTCTAGAGCATACTTTTTTTTGCAACATCTGGAATATTCGTTAATTTTATTCAAAGATGGTTACGATTTCCGCATTTGTGCTACAAGATGATGAATTTTGAATCTCTGACCAAAACTAAACACACACGAACAATGTTGAACGAAACTCTCAAATCATCTACCATTTCAGGTGTCAGCCATTGCACTTTTACGAGAGGAAGCAAAATGACAATAACAACGGTAGATGTCTGTAAAGTTGAGAATTACAAAACGCTTTGTGCGTACAACAATATTTAGTTTATTCCACTTTCCATACCAGCTACGTTATTTCATTACAGTAGCATGCTTTTGGTAAGAGAGGATGTGATTGATACTACAGATTGGTGCTTTGGTGCCCCCCTTTTTACAAAGAAAGACAGGATCATTATTAAGAAATATGAAAAATGGCAGCTAGCTGTCAATCTATTCAAGGCAGATACTGTCTTTATCATTTCAGGAAAGACACCCACCTTTGATGTTTGCCACACACTGTGCGAAGAATGGTGTTCATGCTGACGGCGCTACTGGGATTCTTAGAATTGTTTGATAGAAGTCTATTCTGTAAACTGAGAGGAAAGGTAGTAGTATGAGATGATATGAATGTGATGAACATATTATTTTCGAAATTGACGCGCCTGTCAAAGAGTAACATCTTGACAGATTAAGATATGACGCAAAAAGTAAATGAATAATTGAGTTATTAGCTCGGCGGTTGTCTTTATTTTAGAATAATATGTATAAATATGAAATATAAATATGTAGTATATAAATGCGCTTTCAAAAATCAGTTGATTACTCCATCGCATCGCATTCTATGCAATGCTAAATTGCAACGCATTCACCTGATTGTATTCTATTCAAAAAATCCCAAAAGAATACTTCGAATCCTCCAATCTCCTTGAAGATTGTCTCAGATTCATACTTTTTACCGCTGTCTGACATTATTTTTAATTTGGCCTTTTGCTTTTCGTTCATCCATTCGTTGTTGTTCTTAAAACCAACCAATAGTGATCTATCTCGGTCACTAAGTGTTTTATAAGAAATGACATCATACTTACTAACTTGGCTTGGAAAAATCCCAATCCATTTTGCGTCGTAAAAGTTTCGATTCAGCATTTTATTTTTGTATACCTTCGAAGAGTTCCACTTACTCCTTCTGGACCGCAATCTCCAAAGTGGCATATTTCCTACTCTGGAAGTTGATTTTTGAAATAACGGATCAATCCCGATGTACTTTTTGAAGAATTTCCTTTCAAACACACGAAGATGACCAAAGTCTTGAGAGCAAGCTTTGCTTTCAAGACTTGATTGAAAACCGAAAGTGTTTCAATCACAATCACCCTCATAGGAATATCTCTGTGGTATTGGTATTGGACTCTTATTCCATTATTGCATCCAGAGGCATTCTTGTCAAAGACGTTAAAAATCGGATATCCTATTTTTTTTGAAAAGTCGGTTTCATTCGAATCTTCTTCAAATAAAGAAAATGCTCCATAGCACATTCCTAAATTTTTTTGACAAACAAAAGATGAATAAAAGTGTTATTTTCAATTTTTATAAAAACAAATTCAAAATAATTCAACCTGGCAATTACCTGTTTGGCTGGGATTGATTCCAAGCATACTGCGAGGAATCCCAAGCTCGTGAACCATCTTGTTCCCAAGATTTACACAAGAATCCTTATTTGTAAACAGAGGAATGGTCAAATAATATACTCCACTCAGCGTATACTCCTCTTGTTTAAGGAAATTTTCCTTGAACATTTGAAGTAGCGTCTGTTGCCTGTTTGCCATAATTCCAATGGCGTTTGTTGATAATGTTGTAGTCAGTTCATAGTACGACTTCGTTCTGTTGTCAATTTCGATGAATTTATTAGTGAGTCTTGCAATAACTTCTTCGGAAGACATTTCGTTGTTGTCTCCGTTTGAATCTTCATCAACGTCGTCATCATCGTCGTCGCGAGCAGAATCAGCCTCGACAGAATCAGCCTCGATTCCATCATTGTCATCATCGCTGATGGAATCAGCCTTAATGTCATCATCGCTGACAGAATCAGCCTTGATGATATCTTCGCCGTTGTTGCTGACAGAATCAGCCTCAATGTCATTGTCGTCATTGTTCAATGGTGGAAGTGACGGCATGACAGTCAACTGTGATGTCGTATGTCGTCACGTGATCATCGCAGACAATCTCTTCAGAAAAAGGGTAGGGCATTGTTTGATTATTGAAATAGAATATATTATTAAAATGATAGCGCCACTTTTGTTTTATTATTGTCTTTGTTGTTTTTGTTGTTGTTGTTGTTGCGTCTCGTCTCACGATGCTTGCTGATGGACGGATGCATGAGAAAAAATGCGAAGCTTGTCATCAATTTGGCATAATAAATATTTTTGTTCTAACAGGTGAAGTGTCGAATGCAGTCGCACATACGGGAGAGGGATCTGTCCTCCTGTCTCCTGTCCTTGGCATTTTTTTAGTGCATGCTGATTGAACTTGGTGTTGACGACGATGTCGCGAAGCAACAACAGCAACAACATTGAAATTTGAAAATAAAACCGCATTTGCGGTATGCATAGAAGCATTATTATTTTCGTTTTTCATTTTCAACAATGATGCAACGACAACCGAAGTGACAGAAGAAGAATGTTCCAATTTTTGTATTAGGCAGAGATGATACTATATATATCTGCACTCCAGCACGAGCATTTTTTGTGTATTTAGGAATTGACGGGTCGAGTGCCGGTTCGAGCGGATGTA
>JALLAR010000919.1:0-11985 GCA_036939335.1 Conticribra guillardii
ATTCCTTACTTCACCTCCTCATATCATTCACCTCCTCATATCATGCTTCCCTAGTGCCACTACCAACACACCAAGCCGTCAGCCCTGTGAGTGACAGACCAAAAATAATAATGATGGACAAAAGACAAAAGACAAAACTTCCCTCCATATTGACATCTGACAACTGACAACTGTGCGTTGCTCAGTCTGTCTGTCCATCAGAAATGTTCTTTGCTCCAATGGACATTTACAATATTTTAGTACCATAGTAGATTCTATATTTTTTTTTATGAGAGAGATAGGTGTTTTAGTTTTATTTATTCTACTCTAACTTGAGCGGAACTTTTTTATCCTATCTTCTACTACCGAAATAATTTTCAGCAAAAGAACAAAAGAGATCAGAAGAATCAAAATGATGCTAGCTGCTGAATGAGTGCTGCTGATTTTTGGATCTGCATGCACTTGCTCTCATAAAGATCGATTGTCACAGAAAAGATTACTATGTCAAAGTGGTTTGTGGCAGTGAATCACATAATTAGTAGAGTATTATTTCATTAAACATCACTAAGCGCAACCATGGGCTTGGTATCAAATTTGAACGATACCATCGGCAATTCCTTTGTGGGCAAGTTCTTCAAATTTGAGGTAAGCTACATATTATTGTCTACCGAACTGAAGCGGCAAACGAAAGCGATAGTACAGATTTTTAATTGTACAGATTTCTTATGCAATGATTAATCAACGCATTCGTCTCGTGTCTCATTCGTTTACAAATAGGAGCGTGGGGCTACTTTTACGACGGAGCTTGCTGGCGCGTCGGCAACCTTTCTTACAATGGCCTATATTCTTGCCGTTAACCCTCGCATTTTAGCTGATTCCGGTGGCCCTTGCGTTCCCAATGAGGACGATGGTGGAATTTTCGGGCCAACTTACGAGGAATGTCTTTTCAAGATCAATCAACAGTTTGTCACTGCCACCGCTATCGGGAGCATGATTGGTACGTGGACAAGACTCCGGTATTGTCCCTGGATTGAATTACTATGATATTATATGTTTGATGTTTGTATTCCAACATGATCGCAATTTTCGTGCTTGTTCTCAAATGTACTGATCTAAACTTTAGGGTGTCTGTTGATGGGACTCTTCGCCAACCTTCCAATTGCCCTTGCGCCTGGAATGGGAATGAATGCTTATTTCACGTATTCTGTGGTTGGCTGGAGAGGCACTGTGAGTAGTTTTTATGCTTCAAAGTATATAATTTATTCAACATCCAAGACAACACACCCTGAACTTGCGACAAAAAATATCGTTTTCGTCATTTGGACATTTTTGACAGGGCAAAATATCATACGAGGCAGCTGTCACAGCAGTTATTATCGAAGGCGCCATTTTCTTTGTTCTTGCGATCACTGGACTGCGATACAAGATCATTAACCTGATTCCTGAAGTAAGAGCAAAACATACCTTTTGTTCTTGTGAACCTGATCTTTCAGCAACCTCTGACAAATGAATATTGTACATGATTGTCTATCTTGCAGCCTGTGAGGATTGCCACCCCTGCCGGTATAGGCGCTTTCCTTGCACATCTTGGACTTCAGACAGCTGAAGGTATTGGAGCTGTTGTCAGCGATATTGCAACAGCAGTTACACTAGGTGCTTGCCCTCCAGAAAACAGAACGCCCATCGTAGCATATGATGCTGATTGTGCCGATCTTGGTATCTGCGTCTTCAGTGATGCCTACACTTGCGATGTCAAGGGTGGTATCATGAGCTCAGCCACGACATGGTTGGGCATTTTTGGCATGATGATTATTGCCGTTGCAATGGCATACAAGAGCAGACTTTCCTTCATTTATGGAGTAGGATTTGTAACAATTATCAGCTGGTTCAGGGGCACGGCGGTCACTTATTTTCCTTATACAGAAGCTGGAAATGCTCGCTTCGATTATTTTAAGAAAGTTGTGGATGTCACCGGGCTTGATATGATAATCACACCCTATACCACTGACCTTGCAAACGCTGGACTAGCTCTATTTACCATGCTTTATGTTGACTTTTTGGACACCTCTGGAACGTTGCTCGGGTGAGATATTATTATTTGTTATCGTTATTGTTTTGTATTATGGATCAATGTTTTTTTAATTTCAATTTATAGTGTAGTGTTGTGCGATTTTTTTTCTTATTCTTCTTTGTTATGATTAATCATTTATTTACTTTACTTTACTTTTTCTTTACCTTAGCATTGCCAATTCAATGGGAATCATTGAAGAAGATGGCAACTTCCCCAAGAGTACCCAGGCATTTGCTGCCGATGCTGCGGCTACAATGTTCGGTAAATTTCTTTTGAACCTTGCGTAATTGCATTTTGCTGAGATGTCAAACTCACCGAAGCTGCTGCTATAAAAATATGACCCAACTACAGGTTCCATTTTCGGTCTTTCTCCTATCACATCTTAGTAAGTGGAATTGTTTGATTGTGTCATCATTTTCTTGCTACTAGTTCAATTTCATTTGGAAACTTGAAAAATTGACTTTCTATTCATCGCTTTTTTACAGCATCGAGTCTGGAGCTGGCGTTGAAGCTGGAGCAAAAACGGGCCTTTGCGCAGTCATCTGTGGTTTTTACTTCTTTCTGTCCATCTTCTTTGCACCTATTTTGGCTTCAATCCCACCCTGGGCCATTGGTGGCGCGCTGATTTTGGTTGGTGCCTTGATGGCAAGAAGTCTGACAAAGCTCAACTTCAACAAAGTTTCTCACGCTGTCTCCGGCTTTCTCACCGTGATGGTAATGCCACTCACTTATTCCATTGCATACGGCTTGATTGCTGGTATTGGTACGTACATTGTTATGGAAGGCGTGTTCTGGATCCTATCATTTGCTGGTATCGAAGTGCCAGGTGATGAAGAAGTAGCTGAAATGCCGATGGAAGGAAAGACTAAAGTTGTAGATCCTAATGTAGAAGAGGAAGATGAAAATGCTCCTATCATTGAAGATGAAGAGGCTGTGAAAGAGAAACCTATGGCAGAAAGCGATCACACTGAAGAAGTGGCCCCTGTCGAATGAGGTGGTATACTTCGACCTGTTGAACTCCTTATCGTTGGATCATATTATTTGTTGAGGGTCCAACTGACTTGACCTGTATCTAATTTGTTGGATGATACAATTATATCGAAGGAATTTTTTTGTTCCCATATTCTTAAGTGTTGTATATGATGCATCGGCCCTTCAGGGCATTGCGAAAAACAAATTGGGATATCATTCTAATAGTTACTTAGTTGTGCCTAGTTGTGTGCCATTGATTGTGCATAATCCTGTGATAAAAGCCTTACTTATCTCCTTATTGAACCAGCCTTCTCACGTACAAAATGATGGATGAAACCTAATTTTCTTCATGAAGCAGTGGCTCCGTTATATAAATCAATTACTATACAGTATTAGAGCATAAAGAAAAAGTTATGCATTCATTATGCAGAGCCCAAATGATAGCCCATAAATGTTTGAAGAAAGTGTCATAATCAAGTAGAAGAGTGACGTTGCTGTATCAACTTTTTATGCCTAGCATATCTTTCTCTTGCTGAAGCACGTGCATTGGCATTGGAGGGTGTTCTAGCTTCGCTGTGCGATCTTGCAGGAGACGAGACTGGCTCAATGTTTGGTTTGGAAGGTTCTTGTCCAGACACCTGAGCAGATGCTGATGGTGACGATTGAATAAAACGTCTATTTCTAGCTCTATCTCTTCTTGAAGTGGACGGGGTAGTACTTGAGTTACTATCTTTGGGTGTGGGTGCAGCGTTGCCGACATCACAACCAACGCAGCCATATGATGTTTCTGTTATGATTTGAGGCTCACGTACTTCAGCTGGGAGAGATTGAGGTGTCGGGCGATACTCCTCTACACTTTCTATTGCTTTGGTCGATACATTGCTTACATGCGCACTCTCTGCTTCGTCAACATAATTGCTGGCATTGACACTTTCCGATTGTTCTTCCGTCTTGCGATGGATAGTGTTACATTGTTCCTGATTGTGGACACCATTATTGCTATCTCTGGCAATAGGCGTGGAATGTTTATCGCATTCTTCTCCGTAACTAGTTACCAACTTTGGAAGAGACCGTTTCCTGGCGATATCAGGCTGGTTAATATTTCCTTGTTGAGTCACATTCCTGATAGGGCTAGCAGAAGCAGTAGTAACATTAGCTGCAATGTGATGGACATTTTGGGTAGGGGATTGGTTGATCGGGGCTTCGCTAGTGTTGCTCATTGCAGATTGAAACCTTGCGGACGTTGCTCGTTTCAAGTCAGCCAAGACATTACTCATATTGGGCTGTAGAGAGGATGATCTTGGAATGGCAGGACTTTTCTTCACGGGAGGAAAGTGTTCTGGCACTGATGTTAGTTTCTCTTTTTTGGTGTTGAAATCATTCTTTTTGGTATCACCTTCACTCTTGGTAGAAGAAGAGTCATCTGGTGTGTTTTGCTTCTTTTCGCTGCGTTTCTGTGTATTGAAAGAAAATGATGAATGAAAATACTTGAGTAAAAAAATCAACAGAGCATTTTATGTGTTGACTTGTCGTAAACTTACTTTCGCCTTTTCCATCTTGACAACATCTTCACGCGCAGCATCGAAGTTTCGGCAAAAAGTACTGATGATCTGTAACAGCTCGTGGGGCTGCATCTTGGAATTTTCGCCATCTTCGCCAAAGTATTCTAACAGCTGACTAAACTTATTCTTTGCTGTATCCACTCGTTCACGAAGCTGTGAAACCTTTTTAATTGCGCTTAATGCAAACATACCAATCTTGGTAGAACGCAGCATTGCCACTTCCTCTTCAAGCGACATTGAGGCAACGCTGAGGTCGTCCGAGTCAACATCTTCTTGTGTTTGCTTTTTTTTGTTCGGGAGTTGGTAAACGACTTTTTTTGATTTCGCTTCATACAATGCAAGCTTGCGAACATTTTCCAGCTGGGTTTCGACCTCTTCCAATTCATTCACACACTGATCCCAGAAGATTTTATCGGCTTTTGAAACTGTCGGCAGGTCTTCTTTGAAATCTAACAAGTCTTCGTTGTTTCTTTGAACAACAAGTACTACATAATGGAGAAAGGTAGTCTTGTTGTCAAATGCTTTTGCTTGATTCAGCTTCAGTAATGATTTTATGGAAAAAGCACCTGCTTTGCGTTTTTCACCAGGACCGGCCGTGTTTAGGCGGTTACCGATATTCAGCACAATTCCAAAAAGT
The DNA here is from genome assembly GCA_036939335.1 of Conticribra guillardii. Classification (NCBI taxonomy): domain Eukaryota; phylum Bacillariophyta; class Thalassiosirophyceae; order Thalassiosirales; family Thalassiosiraceae; genus Conticribra; species Conticribra guillardii. The sequence continues at coordinate 5,222 of JALLAR010000919.1, forward strand.
TTGCGCAAGCGAATAGAGTTGTTTAATTCATCACAAGCTTTTTCGATGGAGAATACGTCTGAGTATAGAAAGTTGAACGTGAGAACAAAAAAAGTCTATTTGTGACCATTTTAAGGTGTTCTGGGAAAATACAACTGATGAAATTATTCTTACCATGTGCTAAGTCATGAATGCAACCACGGAATTGTAACTTAAATAGAAGAGCTCTTAATTTTCTTTTGCTCTGCTTAACTGTCATCATTGCGACCATGAATTTTTCACATTCGCATAGCTTCTCAAATTTTGCAGCAGATTCTCCATTGCTTGCCTTCATATAATTACGCAATGCCTTTCTTTCATCAGATGTAGGCATGTATTCGATGATTCCTTGCGCTTGGTTAGCAGTCATAGCAGTTTCATCCCTAAAGATTAAAAAATAGGAGCAAGATTTTTTTGTCAGCAATATGCAGTGAAGAAACATCGAAGCAAATCGAGCTAGGAGATAAACGCACATGATTTCCACTACATTTGCAAGGTCGTCGTAACTCATTCGAAGTCGAGCAAGAATGATTCCACCGTTGTTAGCGCGTTTAGGGTCAATCACTTGTACAACATTTCGAGCAGCACTAGTGTTCCTTTCGGAAGAGGCAGTGGGTGCTTTTATTTCCACTTGAAACAAATTTAGGAACTCTTTCTCGTCAATCTCAATTCCCTCCAATTCTTGGTCTTCTTCTACCAACGCCCACACCGTATTTGATTTAACTTTGTTCAATGTATCCCAGTGAAGCCTGGTACGGCGATGGGTATCTTTCTCCCTTTTCTTTGATTCGGATATGTCTGGGGTGGATGATGAAACAGGTGCATTGTGATCGCCGTCCATTATGGAACTATCCAAACCATCACGCGACATGGCATTCTTGACTGCGCCCATAGGTAAGCCAAGCTTAAGCATCTTGAAATATTTCGTATATGCGGGGTCATCTTTAAGCGGGATTCCATCTGGTTTAGGTCCTGGGGCAGGTTCGTTATGATCACCTTCCATTACACTCGAATCAAGCCCATCTCGCGTCATTGCATGCTGAACCACAGGTAGAGGCATTCCAACTTTGAGCATTTTAAAGTACTTTTCATATGTTGGATCATTTTTCAATGCTGGCCGGCCATCGCTGCTTGAACTCTGGTTCTGTTCTTCGGAATTCTTGACCACGCCAGGGGGCGCCCGATTTGCCAGCATAGCTGACAGAGCATTCTTTGCGTCACCGCTGCTTTGAGATTCAGCAGTTTGAGGTGAAGGGCGTTTTTGAAGCATTGCCGATAAGTTCGCTTTTGCGGCACTCTTATCGCTTGTCGGTGTGCTGGCACCGATGTTAGCTTGAGCAGATCGCTTCTCAAACATAGCTGCCAGATTAGCTTTTGGGTCAAGCTCACTTTCTGGCTCTTGTTTTTTTGGCTGAGTTCGTTTGCTAAGCATCGCCATCAGTGCAGCTCTTGGGTCTGCATCAGACTCCTTTGCAAAATCTGATTTGCCCTCGTCTTGGGCACTGTTTAAACGAGTTTCTCTCGTTGGATCAAGAGTTTTGGGAACGGTATTTCGGCAAAATTCTCCTACTTTTACTGTAGGTGCTGGTAGAGAATCATTGGATTGAGGAGATGGAGACGGTATGGTCTTGGCTGTACTACCTGTTTTGGAGAACTGCTTGACGTCATCTGATAATGCAGATGGGCGAGAAGGGGTGGTAGTCTTTTTAAGAGTACTACGGAAATCATTGAAACTTGTAGACTCCGGGTGCTCACTAATATTTGAAGATGAGTTTGAAATATCTGCATTTTTCTTGCTCGCAGCTATTCTCTCTCTGATGAGAGTTGCGACATCCTTCTTTTGCTCTTCGGATTCTTCGCTGTGAACCTCTTCCTCTTGAGCCTTTTTTAGCAATTCCCGCGCTTCTCTGTAAGACACATTTTTCTTTGGCTCGTCAATCTGAGAAACTACTGTTGAAACTTTCTGTTCGTCGCATTCCTCCTCGGGTTTGCTGGACAATTTTCTCATGGCAGGAGAGTCGCTTGACTCCTCAACTTTCTGTGGAGTTGAACCAGTTTTGCGGAGCTTTACATTTGATAAAAATGCATTTGACGAGTTTTCTCTATAATCATCATTGACGCCACTGTAGTTTAGTGCTGTTGAATCATTGGAATGAACACGCCCTTGGTATGGTGATGATGAGGATACTCTCTTTTCATTGGCATCTGGTGTATTTTTGGTGTTGCGCAACTTCACTGCAAACGGATTTGATGCTGGTGTGTTGGCAGTAGGTGTGCTAATGATTTTGGATGACTGTGGCGTGCCGATGCTACTTGCTGACGTTTTCTTACAAAAGGGAGAATCTTTAACACTGTTACTAGGTGTCATTGCTTGCCGAAGTTGATGTGATGGTGTAGGCGGGATTCCAGGATATTCGGTTGTCTCCGTAACCAATTTGCTCTTAATTTTTGAAATTCGTTCACTGACTGAAGAAGTGTTTGTAATAGATGTAGGTTTGACGTCTACTGCAGTAGGAGGAGCATGTTCTTCTTCGTTATCGTTTACTGGTGGAAGTGATTGCTGCACCTTATAAAATGTTGAACCATTGGTGGGTGTGGATGCAATTGACTGTTTTGGAGACGCAGCAACATTTTCTGGAATAGATTCCCCAGGGCGAACAATTTTCTTTGACTTGTGGAATGTAGACCCCTGAGACGCTTCCTTAAACATATTCTGTTTTTGCGTAAGCTGATGCTGCTGCTGCTGCTGCTGGTTTACATGCCAATCACTAGTATCTGTCAAAGAGCTCGATTCCGAATATTGCTCCACCGAAATCACTGGAGATACTCCTCCTTCGCCCTCACTAGGTTTGGATGATGCCAAATGACGATTTTGGGGCAATGTATTCGAATCCATCGAAAATTCCATCTCCGTCATCGACTTTGTGCTACGAGTTCTAATGGTTCCCTCGTCGCTGCTTTGTTTCGGGTGGGAAGCGCTCTTCTGAAAAAGCATCTTTGCCTGAGGAGGCGATGGTGGACCACAACTGGTATTCACGGAAGAATCAACACTTCCCCCCGTGGAATGGCGGTGAAAGTCAAACTCGATATCTGGAAGAGAGATTTGTAACTCACTCAATGCCATGTTAACTTCATCGTCAATCTCATTTGAGTCGATTCCAAAAGCATCAAACATTGGTTCACCAGTCTCCTGAGAAGGTGCGTTTTGTGTTTTTGGCCATGATTTTGAAGAGGCGCCGTTGCCATTCCATGGCAAACTACCAGGAGATGCCGGTGCACTTCCCGTATTCGTACGCATCTTCATTCTCATATTTCTACGTGCCCCCGAAGAAGGATTTGACGGTGGTGGAATAGCTGGAGGTGTAAGTTTGCTAATGTTACTGCCGCCGCTGCTACCATTGCTGACGTTATTGCTCGTTTTGGCGTTTCTGCCAGGACTACTTAGATTGCCTTTAAATGCCGCCTTGGCCCTACGTCTTGCTGCGACACTTGCATTGCACGACCCAAAGGATGCCACACTACTATTGTCATCAAATGTCTCCACCCTTTGATTCACCTTTGCTGGCGAGGGGTTGATTGAACGTGTGGATGATTGTCTCTGCTGTTGCTGTTGCTGACCATAACTTCCTTGACGATGAGTCTGCTGCTGCAGCTGCTGCTGCTGCGCCGGAAAGTTGTCCCCAACAAAGGAGCTGGACCCCGAACTAGTTCTCCTATAATGCCCGCCACGACTACCGCTCGTAGTAGTAATACCACCACCGAAATCTGCAAATCCAGCAAAATCCAGCTCCTCCCCCGACCCCATGGAACTCGAAGCCGTCGCAAAGCTTGCCCTTCCCGCATCGCTGCCTCCCCCGCTTGCAAAATCACTGGCACCATCGTCAAATGCCGCAAATTGCTCAGCCAATTTCCGTGCATGATCTTGTGTTCGACGAATGGTGGATCGAGATCGCATGTTGTTGTTGTTGTTGTTGTTGTGACCTGCTCCTACACCCTGTTGTTTTTGAGTGTCGGTGGAGTTGGGTTGATCTCGATATAATTTCCGTATTTGGCGACCTCGTGCGGCTCCTCCTCCTCCTCCGGGCGGTTGGGTGGGCGGATCATTATTTTGTTGGCGATAAGAAGCATGGCCATTTCCACTTCGGCGAGGTGTGGATTGAAATCCATAATTTTGTGGAGATGAGAAATCCTGTGGGCTGGACCAGCCAAATTGATTATTGTTATCGTTTTGAGATTGTTGATGCAATGATGGCGACTGGTGCATAGTGCGGTTTTGATTATTGGAACGCTGCGCATTATTCGAGCCAGAAGGACTCGCGAACTGATTTCCCTGACCACCAAACGCATCTGCAAACCCCCAATCTTGCGGCTGCTGCTGTGGATGCTGTTGTTGCGTACTATTGTGAAATTGTTGCTGCGGAACATTCCCACGATTCTTATTCCTCCCGCTCACAAGACTCTGCTTCTTCTTCATCTCCTGCACCACATTCGCATAATTGTTGTGTTTCATCCGACTCACCATGGACATGCCATCGTCGCTCCGTGGAGAAATGACATTGTTGGGTGGTCCATCGTTGTTGTTATTGCCGGCGGCCAGGGTGCGGTTGGATTTCCTCTCGATGAAGGATTCGAATTTGCTCAGTTCGCCAACGCCGGCGAAAAAGTTTTCGGAATCGTCGCCGAAAAAGGCGCTGCCGTCGAACGAGCTTCGTTCGGAGTTGGCGGGCGATTCCCGCATGTTGTTGAATGACATGGTATTGTAATGGGGTGACAACATAAAGAAGAAGTTATCGTCTGCGCAATTGCATGTGATGTGGTATGACAGAGAAGATGGTTGGAATGAGCTTGTTCTTTGTTCTTTGTGCAGCTAGATGGCCAGCTCCGTGGAATACTATCTACTATCTATTTGATGTGATTCAATGAATGTGTTGCCGTCTCATGCTAATAAAAAATAAAGCTACTCTATGCGTCTTTTAGATACAGTGGCCATGGTGATCATTTTTTCTTGGCCACACGGCGGCACGTTTCAAGTCTGATTCGTTCTCTCTCCTTTTTGCACAGGTTCAGGAGATGATCGGTGTTGGAGAAAATTGAAGGGGAAAGAGGAAGTTCAGCGGGAACAGTTGCAACGATTTTTTGTGTGTGTATCGTATTGAATATCCCCCAACCAATTTATAAATAACATTCATTTATGAATACAAAAAAATCAAAGATGCCATATGAGCAATCTTGTTACCACAACATAGTAGTAGTTAAAAATGTGTCTAGTATCTATGGTACCAAAAAATAATATTATACGGGTAGATCAGTACGTAAAATGTACGTGGCAACTTTGGAAGTGGTACCATATTATGGTATGGTAGGTACTATCGTAGCACAAAAAAATATTTCTTTTCCAACATTCACTTCCATCATGCCTCTTGGAACAGCCCAATGATGCTGATGATGTGGAGTGAGGTTAAAACATTTACATAAAAGAAACATTTCACTCAACATGCTGTGTTGACACAACATAATAACCCAGCTAAAACAAAGGTGATTGAAATGAAAATGGAGCAGGATGAAAATGGTATTTGTCTTTGCTGTTGGTAAGATTAAACACAATAATATAAAAATAATTATGTGTGTCTTCTAGATGAGCACAATCTCTTGTACTACCTTCTTGTAATCTTGCTGTGTACAAAAATGAATTCTCAAGAATGGTGAAAGTGAAATAGAAATGACTATGATCCAGTAAAAAATGGATGAAGCTATGATGCAGTATCCTTCCTAATGCACTGTGGTGGTTTCAGTCTTCCAAACATTGGAGAATAGTACCGCCAATTCATATTTGGCCCTCCTTCTCAAAATTCAATAACTTTCATGTTTTATGTTTTATGAATTCCTCTGTTTTGACACACTACTTTCTACTTGTGTGTTGTGTGTATGATGATTGTATATTATGCACTTTGAGACTGAAAACAATCTTCCTTTTTATTCTTTGTTTGGTTTGGTGTGTTTGGTTTGAGTGTGTTTAAAAAAACTTGAGCAATGACTGCTAGAATTGTTGTCTTCTATTGCTTATGTTGGAATGGCAAAGCACCACATGAATCAAACCTAATCAGCAATCAGTAAGCATGGCACCACTATTATTTCAACAAACCAGGCACCATATTTTACAATGGCAATGGATGCCAATGATTTTTATCTCAAGACTCTCATGGAGTGTTTCAAATATGTAAGACTCTGCATTAGCATCCTCCTCCTCCTAAAATTAAGCATTGAACTTGAACAGTACACCTTAAGATAGTGTTAGTGAGATGGACAGTAAAATAAGCTGGGTTGCTCTTTTCGGCAAACATGTCTGTAAGTGCAAGTTTAAAAAAAATCCAAGTACAAAGTGAGATGGATTCCTAGACATAAGGATTTGTGTGCTCATGACAATCTCAGTTGAAGCAAGACCCTACTTTTGCAAACTTTCTTGCACTGAACAATTAAGTAAAACACTAGATAAACAATGGAAGCAAATTAACCTGCAATTGAAAAAAAGTAGAGTTGCTCATGCCAGTGTTGATGTGATGGTTCTTAATAACTACAATAGTTGCTTTAACTTTAACACACCCCAACTTCTGGACAAGACCCATCTAGATTTCAAAATAATTTCATGTGTGTCCAAGCTTCGAAGAAGGTTGAGCTCCTTTAAAAAACAGCACGCTCGCAAAAGTTATGCGAAAGGTTTGTGTGTCTGTGCGCCAAGAAAACAAAAA
>JALLAR010000920.1:0-11971 GCA_036939335.1 Conticribra guillardii
CTATTTATTTGTATTATCTACTAAGTAGTCTAGTTATTACTGCATCGGCAAGGACACCATTGTCGTCATCATAGTAGATACTATCACGGTACTACGATACACTAGATTGCGGTTTGCGGGGGGCGGGTGGCGGGTCGGGCAATCAACTGTCAATATTTTAATTTGACTCCATCAAAAAGTCTATTATTTTAACCCTAACCTAACCCTACCCAAATCTGAAATCCAAATCCGAGACTTCTGTTGATCTGGATTTGAAGCCCAAATCTGGGCCTCGGGTGTTCCAGGATTTCGATTTCAGATTTGGGAGGGGGTTGTCGAATCAAAAAACGGCAAAAATTAAGAAATGAACGGAATCTGACGGTACATATTCATTTTATATTTCGTAGGCGGGAATGGGATTTCAGATTTGGAGGTTTAGCGATAAATTGACCAAATCCAAAATCTGAAATCCAAATCCGGAGGGTACATATTCACAGCCTTATCACAGCAAGCGTATGACAGTGTTTCAATACTATGCCAGCATATGGCATAGTTATCCGAATGGTGTTAATACTTACCTCATTTCAAATAATATAACTGGCACATTAACATTTTTTATTTGAAAGATGGCATTTTGAATTATTTATCGCCGAATAGGAGTAGTATTTTTTGAATACACTATCTGCCAAGCAATGACCAAAAGTCCTTTGGATTGAGACCCTAGAGGGAGAGCCACAACAGACACAAAACTAGTTTCTAAGTCCCAAAAGCGACAACTCTTCAATTAAATTTTAAATAGGATTATGGCTTTTCACTCCTTTTTGATTTCCCATGATCTATTTTTTCTAACCACATAAATTCACTTAGTCATAGTGCATGGTGTTGTAACCACGCAAGCACATCAAGATATTTCTTTGTACTATCGTACCTAGCCCAAATATGATGTGGCTTCAAACGGTCCAAAACACTTGTTGCAGTGGTCCAATTTTCAAAAATAGGATTACAGCCAATTGCCCACCCATGGGCACAGCGCTTTGTGAAAAATCTTTGAGCTTGATTCCCTAGTATTCGGCTGGGACAACATGGTAATACCATGCAGAGCATTTTGTAGCTCTTTTCAAGCACTACACAGTTCACTCAGATTGTTTTACGATTCCTCCATAGGAAGATATTGTTTCATTCTTGTGTCAAAGTCTGGTCATATTTTGGAGTGACTGAAGATGAGTTTTTAGTTAGTATCATAAGTAGGTAAGAAAGTACAATAATTACCATTAGACTCAGCAGCTTAAGTTTCTCTTCCAATAATCTTTAATTTCTGTAATGAATGATGTTAAAATGACCTTTGAATAGGTTTTTAAAGTTTTAACTTTTTAGTTTTAAAATGTGCGGAATTAGTTGGATGTTTTTTTGTTTTCTTTGCAACAGACACACACACAGACAGACACACAAACCTTTCACATAACTTTTGCAAGCAAGCTGTTTTTTAAAGGAGCTCAACCTTCTTCAAAGCTTGGATTACCCGCACACTTGATCAGTACACAATGAAAAAATCAATTTAATCAAATGATGAATGAGACCAACTTCAACTTCAAGGTCTTCAAGGAAGTGTCAAAGAAGTGACAAAAGGGAAGTGGCAAACGATTCAAGTTGAATTTTGTCACTTACAATTTTCAGTTGTCACTTCGAAATAGGAGCTGAAATCGGAAAATCAATTCAAAGTGACAAGGAAGTGACACAAATTAGTTGTGTGAACTCTTCCGTGACTCATCTCTGATGTATGATCGAAATCAAATGAAATATCTCCACATTTGTGGGAGTGCCCTAGGAATTATTACAACATTACACATGTGAGAGGAAAAAACCTTTCATATGTAGCATTTTTTATTGCCACCTCAGATTTTTTATGTGCATCTAAAAAAATAAAGCTGTATCTCAAGAAATACAAAAAAATAGTGATGTAAAAATTAAGGGAAGACAACTTTCTGATGTCATGGCTCAACTCATTTGTCACTTCCCTTTTGTCACCTCTTTGTCACTTTCTTTAAGACATCGAAATGGGTCCTCTGGCTTATGTGATTTTTTGAAAGTGTACAATCTACCTAGAACCTAGATACTAAATATGATTGAACTCTACAATAGTTTCTACAGAGTACATCATAAACATATTGTGTGCACATACCTATGCAAGAATATGATTACACAACTATCAGCATTCAACGGTGTACGTCTTTCATACCTTGGTATGTCCAAAAAATAAATCACAGCACTCATAAAAATAAACCTAGCAATTTAGTGTGATTAGCCGTAATCCTGTTTTTAAAAGTCCCATACAAATTGTGTAGCCCTTGAAAAAATAGTTCCTACGATGTTCAAGTGGTTTGCTGGGGAGCGCAGTTCAAAACTTGGTCACATCGTGCTATGTTAGCAATGCTCTCCATTTTATTTATGCCCAATTATTTGGTGCCAAATGCCAATGTAAGGAACATTAAGGAAGAATCAGTAGGATATCCTCAGGGTTTTAGACTAGCCAACATATTTGTGCTCATCCAATATTGGTCCTCTGAAAAATCTGAGACCACGGCAGAACTCAGCTCAGAGAACTGAGTTCAAATCTGCTTTGCCACAAACATGAAATTAATTGTCATCTCTAGCATGTCAAAAAAATCCCCACACCAACCAATTTAGATTTAGAGTATTTATGCAAAATATCTAACAAAATTCAATTTTGATACTCAGCAGATTCACTAAAAGATCAATGAGCTGATCATTTGTTTCAAGCATATGACATCCCTTCGCATCCCCTGTAATTTATGAGACAATTTTTGGGGCCTAATGTTAGTTAGTATCATCATGGCAATGATTGCACGCAATTACTAGATCATTGGATACACACCATCTCAATTTTTAGAGCTTGTTTTTCTTGTGTTTGTGTTACAAAAAGTTTTAAGCATATTAAAAAGTAAAGCAGACATTGTGCCATCATACACACATACACATCCATTGCCACATTGAAAATGATGGATGTTATTTATCAATATATAATCTGCATTATTCTTTGCACAACAATTACTTGGCATTAGTCTTAGAATATTATAGTATGGCAACTATATTATATTATTTGACATCATCTTCTGATGCTATGGACCTATGCATTTTAATTCATAATTATATGCAAAAATAAAATATTCAGGGAAAGAAAACGCTATGATCAATAGTTAATCTTGCTAAGTGCATACTACACATGTACAATAATATTGCGGCACACATGATTATCAAGTTAACATAAGTTAAGTGTACTTGACCCAAGCATGCCTTGAATACGATTTTTCCTGCATTCATTCCTTTTTCGACGATCCTCTCGGGCATCTGGTCCTTCGACAGTAATCGTCCTCCAAAAGTCACTCGTGGAATTTTGTCCATTACCTGCAGAACTTGTTGCTTGATCACTCTCTGAATTAACAAGCCATTCGAGATCATCATCGCCCAATGCCTCCACAGTACGAAATGGAAGTCGGTCTAATTCCATTTTTGTTGGGTCGAGTTCTGAATAATCATACCTATTTACAGATGACCTAGTAATGGATGATAAGTAGTCAGCGGCGTCATGATCCACAAACCCAGTGCCATCCCAGGAAAGACTACCGCTTTCTTCTTCATCTTCGGCATTATTATCAACACCGCTGCTGCTGCTGCCACTACTAGAGCTCACTCCAACACCACGAGAGGAAGATCGAATTTTAGAAAACAAAATACCCGTTGGCGTGTCTTGCATCAACAGGTATAATGCTCTACGATGTGCATCATCACGAAGCGTCATACTTTGAGTTTTTTGCTTTTTCCACTTGGAAGATGATGCCGTTCCTTTTCTTTTCCCTGGTTTACCATTGCTGCTTCTGCTGCTGTTGTTTGTGGTGGTTCCTTTTTTAAATAAAGGCATCGATTGATGAGATGACATCATCACCCCATTGCTATTATTGTTTTGATTCCCACAATAAAAATCAAGTGCAAATTCCGAATCTGACAATATCAAAATGCATTTCCGCATTTCTGGGGGTATGATGCGCAATGCACGTTTTATGCCGAGGGAAATTGCCGCCACTTCACTGGACTTTCGAGACGGGACAGTTCGACGTGCTGTTACATCAATGAGATCTTTTAGGCATTGAAATTCTTCTGAGGAAGAAGATGCAGCAGAGGTGACACCGTGACACATTCGTAATATTGATGCAATTCCATCATGTTTGGATCCTCCCCCTCTTCCGGAGGCATCGCATGTTATTATGAGCAAGCCATCGGACGCAGTGCTATTTTTGATTATGGATGCTGCATCGCGAGAGGAACATCGTGTTGGTATTGCGGGTAATTTGACCGTGGTCTTGGATGTGCTGCCATTAATAGTGGCATTATCATCATGTTCATTTTGTTGTGCTTTGAGGTGTGTTGTTGCAAAGACTTTTCGTTGAGGGATTGTGATTCTATTGTTTTGGTTGCGAGCGTCATTGTGGGTGGCATCCCGTGTTGTTCTAGACGATAGCAGTGCCCGACATGGGCCACGAAGACGAGATGAAGCAAAATAACTAGTTGTGCAATGGCCGCATAGAGCAAATGCGAAGATGAGATTCCGGATCATTGTGAACATATCGTCGTGGGCCACCAATCATTAACTCGACGGACGCTGCGATGCTGGATAAGACTACATCCGACCTCTAATAATTAATGGGTTGATGTGCTAACGTGATGATCAGTTGGTGGCATGCATGTGGCATCGTCCGCGTATTGCTTTTGTGGTGAGGCGATGGCAGTCATTCTCATTCAAGACAACCCGTCTGTCCAACATCATCTTCCATCATAACACAGTTCAACCCATGGCAGATACTGTATTCTAGGTACGTACAGTAGAGTACTGGTATCACCTACTACTAAATAATAAGAAGTACGATGTACTACATAGAAGTGGCGCCATCTTGCTCCCGCGCGTCGCATCATATCGCATAATTTTTTTCCGCAGTTGGAAGCATCGACCATGACGACGGCCGACGGGACTCGCACACTTCCCATCGATTGACAACGCCACTAAACCATATCTTCATCGTCAGTCACATTAGACTCAAGAGGAAAGAACACGACAACACCATACAGCGACGACTGCCGATCAATCATGCAACGAAAATCTTCCAGCAGCGGCGGCGGCGGCGGCGAAAATCGAAACTTCAAACGACGACGCTGGGGATCTTCAAATACTGCTGCCACTGACGCCAGTAGCGGACATGCCAAAGATAATGATAAACATCAGCGGCGTGGAAAAGATCTCGCCGAAAAAACGGCGGGAATAAATAGTGGCTATGGATACCCTTCGTCGGACTCTGACAATGACACGAGGAATTTGAATCGCGGAGCCAAGACACCGTCATCTGGAAGGGCCAGGAAAGAGCGGCGCATGCAGATACGTTCTTTTCGGGGCTCCGATAATGGAGGTGACGCTTCCGCAAAGGATGACAGGAACAAATCGTTGGGAGAGACAAATGGAAGGGACACGCTTCCAACTCCGGGTGGCTGGGCGCAGATTTCAAAAAAAGACGATCAAACCAATGACAATGCAAATGACGACAATGGCGCCAATGCTGCAGGACACAGACCTCTCACAGACATTTCAAGAACTAGTGGTTTCACGCTGTCATCGGCGCCAAAAAATGCGATCAACCCCTACACCACAAGCCAGCGCAAATCATCTTCCAACCATACCAATAACTATACAACCACGCCAGCATCCAGAGCAACTAACGCCAAATCCTCCGCACCGCCTACCACCACAACATCCAAATCACGTTCCACGAAACCTCGCACCACCCATCACGTCGTTTGCGCAGTCTCGGAAAATCTCGCCAGAGAAACATGCGTTGCTTCCATAGACGCCGGACGCCCAACCTATCTACACATTACTAAACAAGGCAATGGTCAGACGTATGCCGAAACCATGGCGCTTTTGCGCATGCTCAATCCTGATGAAGTGTTGCTCAATGAAGGGAGAAAGAATTCTCAATTGGCTGTGAAAGTTGCCGCTTTGTTTGGTCAAGATATGGCTGGGATGGATGATTTGGTCATTGCCAATTGTACTAAAAACATGATTGGCAAGAGAGGAGTAGGAGGTACCACGAAGAATAACCAGAACAATCGAGGCCGGTCTCGTTTTTCCAACAACAAGAGCAATGGTAGAGACCAGGATGATGATTTGACCACTGCTGACGCATTGTCGAGCGCATGCGAAACTAGCACAGTTGTCAAATTTGTACCTCGATCTTATTTTGATCAAACCAAGGGTGCAGAACTGCTGAGAAAGTTAGCACGAGAAGACACTTACGATTCCACTCTTGTGGAGGAATACATACTACTTTCGTCATCGTATGCTGTGTTGCAATATGCGCAGCTTTGTTTGGGAGCAGGATTGTCCAGAGGTAGTTTGGCGTTGGATATCAATGTGGGTGGTAATCATCGCATGAATATTGATAGGTCTACCATGACCAACCTTGAATTATTGGTGAATGCCAAAACTGGAAAAACGGCCAATTCATTGGTTGGGACAATTGACTGCACAAAAACATCTGTTGGTGGACGTTTACTGCGAACGAATATGATGGCCCCGCCTACGCGACTGGATACTATTAACGCGCGCCTCGACTTAGTTGATGAATTATTAGCAGATGAAGAGTTCTTTTATGTCATTATGGAACACCTTGAAGACCTTCCGGATGTTGACAAGATGTTATCTTATGTTGCTTTGAATCCTCGAAAGAATAGAGACAACAATGGAAATGCGGCATTATTTGGTAACACAGAAAGACAAACAGTCACTGCTCGCATTGCAAGCAAGGGCATTTCTGCGCTGGTTTGCATCAAGAGCACATTGAGTAGCATCCCGTCGTTTGCCAATGTCTTGGAAGTGCAATTGAAGGAGATGGACCAAAGGGAAAATCTATCATCAGTTGCTCATGGAAAATGCAGCTCTAACCAGAAGCAACGCAAGAAACAGGACGACGAAGACAATGACTCAATGACTGAAGAAGGCGACGATTCAGAATCTGATGACTCTTCGAGTGATTCCGTGTCGGATGGTCCTGATAAAACAACATTCACAAATGGCAGCAGCCTTCAAATCGGTTTGGGAACTAGCTCAACCAACAATAAAGCGACACCAACACCAAAAAGGACTCGTCATCAGTTGCTTCGGGCTATTCTAATCGCCATGAAGCAGCCTGCATTGTCACATGTTCTCAATGCCGTCACAGAGATTTTCACAGAAAGCACAAGTTACAGCAAAAATAGTCATGCCATGCGTCATCAAGAGTGTTTCGCCTTGAAACCAAATACCGATGGCATGATGGATGTCCTTCGCAAAGCATTTCTAGCAAATGTGGATGATATTTATCGCCTAGCGGATGAATATTCTGAAACTTATGATATCAATGTTCAGGTGAGAGAAACAACAAGCAGGGGCTATTATCTTTCTGTGCCGGCGGATCTTGGCTCTGATTTGCCGCAGATATTCATCCAGCCAGCGAAGAACGGAAAATTCATCAATTGTACAACAGAAGAGGTGAGGCACTGTATCTTGATTTTATGCACAATACACCAAAATTATGAATTTAATGTGTTTAATGTACATTAAGTTATGCTGATCTGCGTGTCTTCGCTTTTAGGTCTACAGCCTGACCTCCAGGGCGCAAGAGAATGTTCAAGACCTTTTATTGATGACTCACGAGCGTATTCAAGAAGTTCTTGAAGTCGCTCGAGCACATTATGATTGCTTGGCTTCGCTTTCTGATGCCATCGCTCTATTGGATATGTGCCATTGTTTTGCAGACAATGTCGCTAGCTCACGCTTACCATGGTGCCGTCCAGTGCTCTCGGATCGTGACGGACACGCGCACCAGGAGGATGGAACTTTGGGAGGAGCTGGAGCAATCGCCATACGGAATGGACGATACGCTATTGACGTGAGCTCCAATGGAGTAAGCTCATCAATGCATGGAGGAGATTTTGTGCCAAATGACACTTATTCTTCTGCACTCCAGAATTTTACTGTAATTACCGGTATCAATGGGAGCGGCAAGAGCACATATTTGAAACAGATTGCAATCATTGCTATACTTGCTCACTGCGGAAGCTATGTGCCGGCCGAAGAAGCACTTTTACCGATCAGAGACCAGATTTGCACGAGAATCGGCACGGCAGACGACCAAGAGCATAACATTTCTACGTTCTTATTAGAGATGAAGGAGACTGCATTCATTTGCAACTCCACAACAGATAGATCTTTGTTTCTTTTGGATGAGCTTGGCAGAGCGACTAGTAATGAGGATGGTGTTGCAGTTGCTTGGGCGGTGTCTGAATTCCTTCTTACAAAGCGAGCAATGACTTTTTTTGTAACCCACTACCCACAGATATCGAAATTGGAAGTTGTGTACCCAAACGTACAGAACCAGCACCTTGGATCACAAATAACTTCTGGAGATATAAACTACACGCATAAGATTATGCCAGGTCCATGTAAATCGGCAGGTGACTATGGAGTAGAAATGACTGTATCCTGTGGTTGGCCAGCAGATGTAGTTGAAAATGCGAGGAAAGTTCGTCTAGAAGTTCAAAGAAAAATGCCAGGGGCAGACCTTTGTGAAGGTCAAAATGTTAGGCGCGATGAAAGTTTCGCAGAAAACCGACGCAATGCTCACAACATTCTTTGCGACCTAGCGAAAAACCTCATGGCAGTGAAAGAAGGTGAAGGGAGGCTGAGCAAAGAAGCAAAACGAAACTACTTGCAGGTGAGTTATACTGTTTTAAAAACCTTCGCATGTTTCATTATACTGCAACGATAGTTTTTTCATGAAATGGTGCTGTTCTTGTCTGATATAGGGGCTACGAGATCGGCTTGTTCCTACCAGTGACCAGTCGCTAGTGCGAATGATAAGAAACTTGCTGTTGAATGTCCAGGATGCCGATATGCCGATGATACCTCTTATTAGCTCAAGGCAACAACAAAGTTCTACCGCCCATGATCCGATTGAATCACAGAAAACACTAGAGCCTCCTGTGAGTTGCAATGCTCCGACCAAAAGATCCATTGTAACGACTCAAACCATCCGGCAAGAATCTGCAGCGGATGAAGAATCAAAGGAGCTAGAAGTCTCGACAAGTCTTAATTTCAGCTTTGGAGGTAGCAGCAGCAGCAGCAGTGATGAATCGACGAGTTCGTGTGCGGAGGATTGCTCAGCCAATTCCAGGCGGAACAGTCTAGAGCGTCCTGATGCCGCCCCTTTGTTGGATTATGGCGAAAGTTGTGAAGGAATGTCTGCGGCACTGCCTGACCTTAAATCGCCAGGAAATCATGCTCTGGTTGGAAACATCGCACATCACAAGATGCACCAAGACAAGTGCATTGGGCAGTCTGAAAAGTCAAAGGATGCTGATATAAACAAAAATTGTTTCCGTTCTGAAAGCCAATATTATACGAACTCTGTTGACAGTGAAATGTCAAAAGAAAAGAGTCCCACGAGCAAATCAAATACCAGCAGCACCTCTTCGAGCTCAAGTGATGGCAGTTCTTCGTCCTCGTCTGGGAGTAGCAGTGACGAAGATTGTAGTTCAGTGTCTTCAAGCAGCTCGTCATCTACTTGCTCTTCAAAGGATGCTGTGTAGTTCAGTGTCTTCAAGCAGCTCGTCATCTACTTGCTCTTCCAAGGATGCTGTTTAGTGGATATGAAGGTTAGAATATTGGAACAGGAAACAATATAAATTCTTAGTTTTAAATAATAATTAAACTGATTACATTTATTAATTACAGCCGGTGAAGGCAATGTTAGTTCTATTGGAGGTGTTTCGATTTACAACGTACTTAAAAGCTACGAAACAGGCCTCAAGTCATTTGTACTAGTTAGTGAGGGTATTGCAGGTGACTTATTTTTCCCCGCATTTTCCTTCAGCTTCAATGTAAGTGCTTGTATTGTTCTCCTCATTTGGTCTTGCACCATCACCATTTCATCAAGCTTTTGTTGCAAATCTTGTAACCGTTCAGCTGGGTGCTTTTGCCTCGCTGCGTTGTTCATGATGTTGTGACCTTGAAATGAATTTGACTCCATGACAGTCGGGAGTTGATCCTCGGTGTAATTGTTATTTGGGTGTATTGCACTGTCCTCGTCCCCTTTGCTGGAATCGTCCTCCCCTAAGAGGCCCGCTTTGTCGTCGCCTCCCATTACATGTACCGCATCACAGATGACAGCAATGATTAAATTTACGACCACAAATCCAGTAATGACAATAAACATAAGGAAGGGGGCCCATGACCATGAATAGGTCATACCAACTTGATATTGAATGTACGCCCACTCATCCTATTTAATTCGAGAAGTAAAAAATAAACAGCCACCAGTAAGTGTGAATGAACGCCATCCCCCCACAACTCCAATCCTAATTTGAATAACAAAACTATATGCACTCACCAGCGTCATCATTTGAAAGAGTGTAAAGAGGGAATATCCTAGTCCAGAGAAGTAAGGCTGGCTTACAAGTCCATCTTCGTACATCCCTTTGAAAAGTTGAGTGAACATGACCGCAAAAATATAAAATATAAGGAGAAGGAGCATTCCAATCGCCGTCATTTTTGGTATAACACTAAGGAGTGCCAGCACTAAATTCTTCATCGTATCAATCCGAGTTATCAGACGGAGTGCTCTGAAAATCCTGAATGCCCGGATAACTTGCGTCCCCTCCAATGCCCAACTCATGACCACAATGGCTAAATCAAACACCAGGAACCCATCTTTGAAAACTTTCCACCCGTGAAACAGTACTTGCATGCCAGATTCAATGGTGAATAAAATGAGGAAGGCTTCGTCGGCGATCTCAAATTTATTGCTGAGGTCAGGGTCGTTTTTCACGACTGGGAACGTAGCTATGCCCATCATGATTGCATTTATCGTGATTAAAATTAATACAGTATTTTGGACTCTGTCGTCGTTGACGACTTTTCCTATGAATTTTCGAGCGTCGTTGAAGGGCTTAAAAACAGTGTGCATCCACTGGGGCAAACGGCTGGTGATGGAGGGGGAGGAGTCCTTGGAGTCATTATCGACGAAGTCGTCTTGGTTCAGCGAGGAACTTCTTGATTTTTTCTTCACGCCGTCGCTGGTCGACGGTGTGCCATTCGGTCCTTGCTCCGCATTTTGAGGGTGGTGGCGGTGTCGCATTTCAATAGCGCCCGGGCAACTACCATCGCCGTCTGAGGTTTCACGCCGAAGATACGTTAGCTCGGGCATGGTGGACACCGATGAATCAAGCGGGTTGTCGATTTTCGGACCATCTCCATGAAGACTACCTAGGGAGTAAGAGAGTCCCGGCGCTTGGGGCATCCTTGTCTTACTCTCTCCCAAGTTTCTCATGGAACCTCGCTTACTATTTCCCAAGAATCTCATGGAACCCCCCCCCTTGTTGTGCAATGTTCTCCGCCTCGAGGACGACAATGCGCCAGCTGAGGACGCCATACTTTCTGTCTATTTATTATTACTGTCTGAGGGATATCGCGCTGTCTGTGATGCGGTAAGTGATCCTTAGTAATCACCTCTATTAATTTTTGACGTGTGGCTAATTCAAGTAGAGTACTCGTTTCCTCAACTTCTGCCCGCTTTTACGGTACAATACAATGATATTATTTATTCTTTCCGCTACAGCATACACAGCCTTCGCGTCATGGTCACTTCATTCAGAAGGTGATGCTTCAAGCAACTTCAAGGGCAGCTCCAAACTCCCAACACTCGCATGGACACGAACATGACGACGGTCTGCCCTTCTTCCGCCTTTTACGTTGGGAAATTCTGAGTTAATAGTACTACGTACATTTTCTTGTAACGTACAATACATGTACCTTTTAGCAACAATTCTTATCCGTTTTTAGTTTTTAGAGCATTGTTTCTTTGTATTTTTTGTGTCTCTCGCTCTCTCTCTA
>JALLAR010000921.1:0-11983 GCA_036939335.1 Conticribra guillardii
TCAACACAAATTAAGAAGTGGAGGACTTATTTAAGCATATTAGCATTGATGACAATCATGCAAATGGAGAAGAAGTTGTGCTTTTTTTGTGTTTGGTTTTGTTGGTTGGAATATTTCTCATGCAGAAAACACAGCATTTTGCATAATATGTTCATATGGGTACAGGGTGGATGTTGGTGTTGGTGTCAACGTCTGTGTCCATGTCCATGCAGATCTAGATGTAAAATGTAAATGCCGGGTGTTTGAGGATTAAGTTTAAGTGGATCATGGCCAAATTAATTACTTCTTGTACTCTGCAATTCTTAGTTATATGATATATATCTTTTATATTCATGCCAAAACCAAAAGATTAAACTGTTTTATGAGGTCCAAGTTTTGGAAGATCTAATTATGTGGGGGTCATGGTGGGTGGCTTTTATTGTTGTGGTTGAGGTTGTGGCACAATGAAATATTGACGAGACAAAATGTTGATTTTGATTTTTATGTGTGCAGAAAGGTACTATATTATTTTACTCAAGTAAGCTTGGGGGCACAACAACCCAGGAACACCTATCATTTATATTATTATGATTTACGAAGCATGGAGGTAGGGACAAGGGCAGATACAGATGCAGAGAAGGGGTTATACTTGTTACTTGTGGATGCCTTCTTTAAACACAATCATTGTTAGCATGTTGAATCATTTCTATGTTCATGTAGTTATAGATAGAAGGAATGATATCAATATTACTAATATTACGATATTCATCATTTTTTTTAAGTAGTTTGTAATGGATGACTTCGTTCTGATGGAGAGGAAAAATACATGCCATAACCTAACACTAACCTCCCCGCCAATCTTGGCACTTCCTCCCAATATCAATAGAACACGACATGCCGAGAATGCATGTGCCATCTGCACTCTGGAGATCCCAAAATACCAGTAGCCGCCCATGCAGAATTCAGTATAAATGTTGATCTATATGTGGGATCTTCCTGTACGACTAAAAAAATCTGATCTGCCGTAACAAATGCAATTAAAAAGAGCCCACAAGACTGAAATTAGAGCACTCTCCAAGCAACCAAGCAAGTGCCCATCGCATCATGTCAACACCTTGGCTGGTTGCTGATGTCACTGCCATAGCCATACAGGTATAGTATCCCAGCCAGATACCACGCAAGCAAAATCAATTGTTTTTTTTGTCACAAATCTGGGGATTATTGTCAGTCAAACCAGGATTTTTTACAGGAAGCGCTCTCATGGTAATGAAAGGAAGGGACAAAAAAGACGTCAAAAATATTTTTTTAGGATTCAGTACTAATTTATGTAGAAGCTACAGAGGGGCTCAAAAATCCTCAGATTCGCGGAAAAAAACATTTGATTTTGCTTGCATAGTACCAGCAACTTCCCAGTAAAAGAACACCCACTGTCTCCCACAGGCATCAACATCTATTGCATCAACTTCCCTGACCTGTTCATCCCAAGAATGAGTCTTGAAGGCAATTCAGCAGTCTGTGATGTGAAGAAGCGCAAGAGAGGTGACAAGCTGGACCTGAACATTATTGATAAATATTTGACCAGTACAGCTAGCACAACACAAGAAATTATAATTGCCGTGCAAAATCAAATTAACAAAATGTCAAAAAAATATCATGTGTGGATTTTCTCGAGGAAAAGTGAAAATTTCTGGAAGAGAGGTGCTTCGGACTGGAGAACAAGTTAAACGAATTATACAGCGCTCTTACTGAGACAGTAAATGGGCTAGAGAGTACTGCCAAGGCGGTGCAGTGAAATTTAATCATGATTTATCTGATAAAAGCTGTCAGCATCGCAGATGTTTCCAATTCAAAACACAAAGTAAAACTATTCAGTGCCCCAGCCAAGCCCAAGTCCCCACATCACACTGATATCCACACAGTTTTGATCATAAAAAAATCTTGTCCACTATAGATACGGAGAATCGTATTAAAAGAATGACGCATGAGATGAGACACTGTATTTACAACAACAGGAAAATTATATTGTACTATGGTGAGGCTTATCATCAATTTTATCACAATGGAGTTATCATGCCTCAATCGAGATCGAGGGATTTGCAGATGTTTTGGTGAATTTCATCACGCCTATACACCATTATGCCAGTGATGCATTTTTTTAAACAACCAACATTGAGATATCTAATGAAGTGCTGTAATACTTGAAAGAGTGGTGACACCCAAGATATTCTGCTTCAAGGAGGTAATCTTGAGAAACAATTGTTTTGGAGACGGGCATGGCTATTGGCTATGATTTCGATGAAATATCATGCTGGTGAATTGTCAATCTTGTTTGAAATTAATGTGAGGCTAGAGAATGCATGAGGGAAACTGATGATTATTCGAACAGACTGAAGAAAGCGGCGCATAAAATGTAAATCATGATCTTTTACAGGAAATTATTTGGTCAAGACCACTTACGCGAAAGTTTAAAGTTATATCTGCCTATCATGCCACTCTTTTGAGCTCCTGTGTATTATTTCACCACTAAGATGCAATTTATTTTTATGATGGATGACGGATAGTAATACTTTCAGCTCTAAATACATAATTTATTATAGCTACTTAAAAATGAAAATGAATACCTTCGACACTAGATATTTAAATCAATACAATTTCAGTTTGTGATTGAACAGGAATAAAGCTTTCTTAGACATAGAATATGTTTAACAACACACACACCTATGATTTAATTCACAAGTTCCATACAATGAAACGCGATTTTTTCATTCAAAAACAACATTGGCAAAACGCATAAAATGGTATTCGGAGATATAAATAGAGAAAGGAATTCCAAGAGCTTCCGTTTGCGATGTATTATCAACCGAATTGCAATGATTATAAACACCTTCATCACCCCATCCCCCATGCGTCAATGTAAGGATCAATCTGGTGCAAGTATCTTGAATTAATGAGCTTCGAAAAGTCTTGAGAGAGAAACTAAATGCCCCAAAAAGTTAAACAGCGGGCTACTGTTGTTCTAATCTATGGCATCTCATGCCCGTAAAAAGTCGGAGCTTGATAGGCAATGATTTTTTGATTGCAGCATTTTATCACCAAGACAGGCAAAAAATTCGCGTATATTATTGCCCTTTTAACTGTCATCTACTGCAAGATTGATTGTTGTTTTGATCACACCTGGCACCTGGCGGATGTTACTACTTCTTTGTGCAATACTCAATGCTTCTGTTTTCAATGTTTCTTTGTGATGCGAATTTAATGGAAGACGTTATGGGCCATTATATTATTTCAATCGCATGTTGTATATACCAAGAGGTCAAGTGAAACATTCTGATGGATTGTCAATTTTGTTTTTCTCTGGTCTCATGTTTGCCATTTTATGTTTTTTCCTCGAGTTGGTAGAGCTGGAGCGAGCTCTCAATACTGCTTCTGATCATGCAAAACTGTATGCATTAGTGTGATAGATGGCTCTCCAATGTTCATCAATTGGTCATTGACGATTTACCAATCATGGGGGTATTGCAAAAGGGAAACACGAAAAAAGCGGTGTGGACGGCGGCTAAATAGGAACCGATATTGAAGATTGCAGTATTGTCCAAGCACGATGCGATGATGGATTTGTTCGCACAATTGAGAAACATCGAACAGCATGCATGATGGTAGGTAAATAAACGGCGAAGGCTTAGTACAGATCATCATTGCCTTTGATAACACCAAAGATAATATCACCGAGGGCATGGATTGTAAAAGACGATCGATATCTAGTAGTAATAGTATGGTATCGTACCCCGGCGGCGGATTTTTTTTCATGTCCATGGTGACGAGGCGGGGGCGGGGAGACCGAATGAAAAAAAGATGTGTGTATGATGTAACATGACATGAAAGTTGAATAGATACCAACATCTACGTAGGAATTCAATTGCGTACGTATGCAAGGAAAAGATTCGAAGTTGACACCTTCTTTGGATTTTGGGCACATCACACATCATCGATCATCGCATTGCGCTCGCTGACACAGCAACATCGACGGCAAGACCTTTTCCTTCCTTTCTTCAAAACACTCAACACAAACACCAAAGAACTTATCTACAACAGTAATTTCAATTATTTCAACAGGGCATCATCATCATCCTCACCATGGTCCGTCAACTCAGCCCCAGCAGCATCGTCCTAGCGGCAACCCTCATATCAGCCAGTCAAGCCTACGCTCCCACTCCCATGCAAATGACCCACAAGGCATCTTCTTCTCGACGAGGATTCGTATCCCAAAGCGTGGCATTTGCTCTCGGCACCGCCACCGCCTCCTCCCTCGCTAGCAATGCCAATGTGGGAGGAGTGGCCAATGCCGTGGGACCCGTTAAAATTAACATTGTGGATCCCGTGTATTTCGCGGCGCCGTGTCCTCCCGATAAGCCCATTCCGGGCGAGAAGGCCATGAAGGGCATGAGGGGATTGTGTGTCCAAGTCAAGGCCAAGTTGGAGGAAAACTCTCCAAAGGTTAGTTGCTAGTGAGATAATAATTGCATAACGGAATGACATGCATTGATATTATTGACTGTTGATTGTTGTTTGCCGATCCTCCTTTCTAACAATTCATAAATTTATCCCGAACAAAACTCAATTCTAAACCTTACGCAACATCAACAACAACAACAACGCCAACATCACTACTCACACACAACAAACAAAACTAACCACAGGATCTAGAAAAAGTAGGAATCTACGGGTATGTCAACGACGCATCCTCCTCCGAAAGTGTCTTGGCCAACAATCCAGATTCCGGTACCGATTCTGGACAATTTGCCATTATTCCCAAAATTACCACGACGGATAAGGAGATTGAGTTTGAGTTTATTGCGGCGGTGCCTATGGAGAAGGTGTGTTGAATTTTATTATTACATGATTTTTTATTGTTTATTATTTATTGTTTGCTGGAGTGCTGTTATGGTCATCCTAGCCATCGTTATTGTGAATGTTGGACTGTTATTTCAATTTTGTTTTTATGACTTGCTTTGTATTGCTCTGTTCTTCTCTCGTATATTTATTTTCATTTAATCAATGTAACAATTACTATCAATACGAACGAACCAACGAACCAACACTGCACTCTAAATATACCACACAATAAAAAAACACAGGATGTATCCAAATTCGAAAATGGAATCGGCCCCCTCGAATTTAAATCACTCCGCATCGTTTCTTTTCCCGGAGGACAACAATATGGAGCCATTAGTCCATGCGAAATGAATGAGTTTAGTGATGAGTGTGATGCATGGGAAGAGGAGAATGGACCATATATCAAGGCGGATTATATGATTAAGAGTAATCCTAGGACAAAGGGTCGTTAGATGATTTGATTGTGATTCATTTCATTGTTGGACAGTGCATGTTGTAAGGACAAAGACCAATGAATACGGTGTCCCATAGTACTTTAATGGATGAAAACCCATTTGATACAATTTGCATGATCCGTTCACGAGAGCCACAATGCAGGGGGGAAACAATGAAAATTGACCATGAATAGATGATAAGAAATGGTGTTGCCTATGCAGAAATGATAAATAATATACTCGACGAATATGGTAGGCTGTTCCATGTGGGGAAAGAAGAAATTATCAAGAGAAAAGGAAAGTTTCATAATTGTGAAACATTTTAGGTAGATAATTTATTCAAACGTTGCAATACGACATTGGCTATGATCACAATATACATATAGTAGTTATGTACACATCATGCATGATTCGCCATCAAAATTAGGAGCAAGAATTCATATTATCATGCCTCTGAGTTTTGGGGATTTTACCAGCATTGGATAAGCTTGTAAAGGCTCGTACAATACTTGAAATCAAGTCCAAACAAAACAGTCTAATAATGAGGACATGAAATGAGTGGTGCACGACCTTATGTTGTATCAATGAGGAAATGTCCCACTCCCTAACCCAACATGTGCAATAAGGATTGCATTATAACCCTGCTAGCTTTGGAGGAGGAATGATATGGGTAATATATCTTTGAAATTCATTATATATTAAAAGCATTTTCCATCATAGAATCCAACAAAGGCAATGCTATTTACTTTTTTGAATTTTGAGGCAAGAATGGCGACATGGCAAACACGCATGTGTATTTGCCACAAAGCAAAAGATCAAGCAAGCTGATCAGCAATTTAGTAGTAGTAGCCCACATGATCATCTTGTTTGAAATTGAAACTTCTCCCATGTATCTCATGTGTCAACTCAAGGGCATCGTTTTTGATCTGCTGCTGATGGTTTGGGGGCATGTTGCTGTTGCTGAGATTTATGCTTTGTTCAGCTCATCATTATCTTGATCACACTGCTTCCCTTACACTTACACTTACACTTACACTGAGCCCCTGTCCTTGGTCCTTGGGAATATAATGAATACTACAAAGAGATAGATAGATAGAGAGATAGAGAGATAGATAACACCTCTCATTCTCTCTCTTGGTGGGTGGCAAGATGAATTCATACCAACTCATCCACATCTCCTAGTAGTAGTATAGTAGTAGTACTAGTGTCATCTTGCTTATACTATTACTATTACTATTACTATTACTTTAATAATAACTATAATAATAATAATAATAATAATAATAAAAGGTTTCTTTTTTTCACTTTCACTGCTATCAGCTGTCACTTTCAGATTTGATCAATTGGGCAAGTTAGGGTGCCAGCTCCATACCATCAGCAGCTTGCTGATCCAAATTTATCCAGCAGCAGCAGCATCAATGTCAACGTCAACATCAACATAAACATTATCATTATCATTATCAAGAATGCCAACACAGCACTGCATTTCTCCAGTCTCCAGCTGAAGCTAAATATTTATTACATTGGCTGATGTGCATCATTGTCATTGTGTGTGAAGGTGAAGTGTCACCTACATATAAATAATGTCCTTGTCCATATCCATATCGATATTGTGTATCATCCATCCTTGTTGGCGTTGGCCCTGCTACAACTTCAGCTGCTTTTTGGAAAGAAAATCAAAATCAAAATATCCATATCCAACACAGCACAATAACTTCCTGCTCACAACAAACACAACTATGCTTAAAACTGTGACTAGTATGACACACACTTGATGATCCCCCTACCCCTACACTTAAACCCACAACCACAAGAACCCCCATCCCCATCCCCATCCCCACACACTCCAACACAACACCACACAAGAACTAGTGTACTCCTAGTAAATAGATACTAGGTAGTCAACTAATAATATAATGTATGATGCAAACATCATGATGACAAACCCATCCAAACCAGAGAGAGAGTTGAATTTTAGAAAGCCCATTTTTCAACTTGTCAAATTGTTTGAGATAGGTTATGAGTCATGATTAAAAAGTCAACCCAGCCAAGCAAAGCAATAAAAGGAACGTGACGGCGGCAAACAACCTCCAACAAACATAAAAACAACCACAAGGACAACAACCTCCAACCTCCAATCAAGCCGACTTTACATCCAATAATAAATATTTGCCCAACAACGATATCCAATAATAATTGCCAGCACCCTCCATATATTAGTTAAAATTGACAATCCACACGATCGAATTGAATCCAACCAACTACCATATCTAGCTATACCTATCGAACTCTAACTAACTAATTCAAAATGCCTCAACAACGCTTCCCCAAAATCGAAATCCTGTCCATCCAGCCCCACCAAATCCAATTCATCCTCTCGGAAACCGACACCTCCATGGCCAACACTCTGCGACGCATCATGATTGCGGAAGTTCCCACTCTGGCCATTGATTTGGTGGAATATTCTGAGAATTCGAGCGTGTTGAACGATGAATATATTGCTCATCGATTGGGGTTGATTCCTATCAGATTTGTCGCGGAGGGGAGTTCCAAAGGGGGGGATTGCCACGCCGCATTTCTTCCGCACAGAGAATGCGTCTGCTATGATCGATGCCCGCGCTGTTGTGTTGAATTTGAATTGGATGTCAATTTTGATAGAGTCAACAAGACGAGACCGGAGCAGGAGGTGGATTTGCCTTTGACTGTGACCAGTCGTGATTTGGTACGTTTATCTGTCGTTTCTTTCGTCTTTCAATTTTAACATTGTTTAGATTGTGGTGGCTGGTACTGTGTGTGTCGTTGATCATGTTGACTATGTGGGACCAATTATTGAAGTTTTTGGTTGGGTTTTTATTCATTTTACAATGCTATACGCTATTTCAAACCCATCCTTCCCCCCTCCCCCTTCTACCAATCAATGCAAACACAAAAATTACTACACAAACGCAACAATTATAACCTTCAAATAACCATCTACCAACAACAACAACGCAAACCTTCAGATCGCCAACAACATCCTAGTCTCCCCAGCCCACTTCCTCAACGAAGAAGAACAAGACGAATCCCACGACGAAGGCATCTCCATAGTCAAACTAGGCCCCGGCCAACACCTCAAACTTAAAGCCATCGCCCGCATGGGCATCTCCAAAGAACACGCCAAATGGTGTCCCGTCGCCGTCGCCACCTATCGATTCTGGCCCATCATCACCATCAACGAGGAGGCATGTCAAATGCTCACATTGGAACAGAAACAGGAACTCGTCGAGGCGTGCCCCGATAGGATATTGGAATTGGATGAAATTACGGGCAGTTTGGTAGCAGTGGACAATGCCTATGAGATGGCGACCTATACGGAAGATTTGCAATCTGCCCAGGAGGCCATGAAGAAGAGACCGGAGGATGATGATTTTGTAAAGGTGGAGCATAGCACGGATAGGTTTGTGTTTTCGGTGGAGAGTACGGGGGCCATGGATGCAGAGGAGATTTTGTTGAGTTCGTTGAGGGTGTTGAAGGATAGGATGAATTATTTGATGGCGGAGGTGGAAAAGTTGAAGGATTAAAAAAGTTACGAGAATGGAGGTCTTTCTGCGTGGGTGTGGAGGCTTTGCAGGTTTGGTGCAATGAAAATCAATGATTGCCAGCTTTTTTGTTGAGTAGATACCTATGGTAGCAATGGTCTATGATGGTGTGAAAGGGGTTCAAAAAGGAATTGGCATTCGATAGAATCTTTCAAATTTATTTTTTCCAAGGAAATTAAAACAGAAGTAAAAAATTCATAACAACAATATGAACATTCATTTCATACAATTCATTTCAAAAGCTATAATTTTTAAAGTTGGAATGAAATCATTATTCCTGGCATGGTATTGCAGCGAGAAGATAATATTATGACATAATAATATCTCCATTCCATCTCAAGATTATTTTGTATCTCAGTCATCGTCATCATCCGAGCATCTCCCAATCACGACCATGGAACCAATCATGAACACAATTCCAAAAAAATAAACTGCAACATCTTCCCTCATTCCAGAATGAGACGCTCCCGTAGAATAATCATCTCCCATATTACTATTTGATTATGAAACCCGTGTGTAGTAAGGGAGTTTCGTCGTGTGTTTCGAATGAATTGAAAATGGCGTCTTCGGTTCGATCGTATGTGATCTTTGTGATGTGTACGTTGCATGAATGGTGTGAGCCCCCTACAATACTGTCCACTAGAGGTAGTACAGTCTAATTTGCAAATAGTGACGAGTTCATCCATACGAATTGCTAATGAAAGTAGCACTCTGGGCGGTTTGAATTGAGCGTTTGATTTGAATGATGGCAATCTATGGCAATGCTGTTAGTTGCACATATTATGATGATGTGCGGTCAATTATTGTTGCGCGCGGGACAATCTTCTAGCGACTCAGCGACATCAATAACGTACGACGAAGGAAGGACCTGGAAGGACAAGCATAATTTTTTTTTACAGTCATTAAAAAATTACCTATGGTAGCAAAACAAACCTCAATAATATCTTATTTTTATCAAAAAGACTCCACCCTAATTTATTTTTCGTGTTAAACCGCAGACCTCCGCAGACCGTCCAAATTATCAGAAAAGGTGTGCACATACTCTAGGCAGATCGATCAAGACGACGGCCGCTTGACGAAGCAACGAATGCATGTCTCAACATGACCGATTGCATGTAAACCTTCTGAATAACAATAGCACCNCGCCATCTTGTCCAAGAGCTGCCACGCATCCGATGCCACGACATACACTGCTCCCGAAAACACCACCGATGTCAATGCCGATCAATCGAATTCTAATGCCACGGAATCACCATCGCCCACAAATCAATCCAATGACGCCGAAAATGCAGATGATGAGGACGACTACGTGGATCTAGCTGACATGACAGACCAAGAGTTGGAAGAGATTTGCACTTCTCGTGGTTTCGAGTTGGTTCGAGAGACGGACGCGACGACGGGAGAATCTCTCGTTTACACGCATCAAGATTATGTGGATGCTGCGAGTGAATGTTTGCAAATTGAAGCTGATCTGTGAGTGAAGGTTTTTATTTTGCGATTTGTTTTGGTTGATTCATGAAACGCGTTATTATCTTTTTGACTTGGTATTTATCAATAAACTCATACCTTACATCCAATCATTACCCGTTTTGTTGATTCATCTGTATTACTTTTGCTTCTGGTTTCATTCTAGCGAGGAAATACTGCAAAAGCATCCGGAAATACTGCAAGATGTGAAACAAGAAAATGAGCGAATGATGAAAGAGCGGGATAGATTGCAGGAACAACTTGAACAAATGCAAAAACAACCCGATCAAACAGAGTCGCCTGGCGCCACTAGCAATGGTGAGGGGGCAAATAAAAATGAAAATGAAGATTCTCAGCGAAATAATAATGAGGAAGGCACGTATACTGAAGAAACATTGACAAGTGAAAGTTCAAATGGATCAGCAACAACATCTACATCTGAAAACTCCAATGCTACTGAAACCGAATCTGTATCTACAACAGCAACACCAAATACAACAACAGCAGCAACTTCTCGTGATAAAAAACCAATCTATGACCTGAAAGAAATCATATCTGAAGTGAACCAACAAATCAAAGCAGATATTGCGAAAGTCATCAATTTTATTGCACCAGAACCACTTCGGAAGCAAATACAACCCGCGCTAAAAGCATCTGTCACGGTTGCAAAGGATATGGGCACTTCTATGTATGATTTGGTGAAGCGGCATCTGATGGTCTTTTTAAACAAAAACTCTATTGTAAAGGGTGACCCTGCTGCTAGTGGTAGTACTATGGATAAAGAAACAGGGGATCTTGAGTCCATGACTAACAATGAAAATTTTGGAAGGGATAATGGAGAAGCAAGTAGAATCTCGTGAAAATCTGCAACTAGTCAGGAATAATACCTCAGCCCCACAATTTTGGCATGATGTAGAAATAATATCTTAAAAACACGAAGATGGAGAATGTTGTGAAGTTTAGGTTTACTGTAGCAGTTGTTTATAAACCAGAGGCATTTCGCATTCAACGAGAATATATTTTCAGTTAGGGAAACAAAAGCATCACCAAAAGAGATGATGATGTTGCAATTAAATAATTATGTTTATACTTGAATAAGCTACCTGTAGGCAAAGATAACATTGAAAGACAAAGGAAATTTCTATAAAGATATGACGACGTTCACCAACAAAAAAGAATTCAGTATTGTTAGCATTGTTCCCAAGCACAACCGATTTCTTTCTCCCAAGAAAAATTGCTCGTAATATCTACAGTACTGCTCGCCTGGAATGCTTCAGAGACTTCAATCATCTTCGGTTGCTAATACACCAAAACACGTTAATACTACAGTAACATTATTGTTTCATCTCTTGCCACAAATTCAAAGGAAATAACAATCAGAATATCATCTTAATTTACTAAAAGAGTTCAATATCAGATAACATTGGCAGGCAAGGGATCAAAAAATGACGAATTGGTCAAGGGGCAACAAAAGAAAAGAGAGCAGTGCAACTCTGAGGTCCATCCAAACAATTGGTGGAATACATCGGGCATGGAATGGTGAAAAAAGAGAGCTGGGCAACTCTAGACCATCCACACATGGATGGTGATGCAAACTACAGCCGCATACATGTTCTATCAAGATAGAAAAAA
>JALLAR010000922.1:0-24896 GCA_036939335.1 Conticribra guillardii
TGTGGGTATTCAAATTGGGGTATCAGCTTTGGGTTTGTCTAGAAGAAAAAAAATTTACGCGGAAAATTTTAAATGCCGCAAGTTTCTTCCATATTTAATACAACTGCTGGTATCCAGTACATGTGTATATTCACTGTACTAGGTGGTGTAGATGGGATTCTCTTAGGTTATGAGACCTTAACGCTTCCAGTGTTTAAATAGTGACAACAAAAAGTGATTTACCAATTAATGCCACCATTGATCCTTTGGATTCAATTGGTGGTGATGGGATTCTCTTAGTTATACAGGCATGTGACCATCACAATTCAGCTAGCTGTGTTGAGTTTTTATTCTCTGTTATATCAAAGTTGAAATGAGTATCAAAGATGCATATAATGTTTTGAATGTGCAGGAGAGCTGGTGCTGGTGCTGTCAGCCACAATAACCCATTTTGAGCCTAATACTAACATGAAAAGTTTCCTGACGAACTTATTTTTACTGCATAACAGTTTTGATCTCAGCCCAATGTGCTGGGCATTCCAAGCAGATTAAACCCTATTGTAGCATACCTATTTAATTGAAGTGAGATGATTTTGCCTTTTTGTGCATGGTTGTGACCCTGCAGTGAGCCACATTTTCTTGGTGGATGTTTACAATATTTCTGCAATGTACTAGCATAGTGATAGCATTGATAAGCTATCATATGCGGTAACATTGTATTATTCTGGCCTGATGAATTAGATTTGACTTTATTACTTTTATAACATTCCTTCCAAGCACTCATTGGTACAACTATTTTAATTCACCTCATACATCTGCCATTAGTGCATTGTCATCACTGTGGGATTTGCCCATCATGTACAATGACCATTGGCATGATGCAATATATTGGTTTGTTGTTCATAATGATTAGCAAATGCCACATCATAATAATGCTATTTTGTCATGATATGATGTATGAACATAACTATCTGTACCTATAGTTGACACTCCCTATCAGTAATGGAATTTTCTGGGGGGGGAATGGATGCATCCCCATATTTTTGTCAAATTTCTTTTGGAAAATTAATGCTACCCCATGGTATTTCATGGTGTGATAGTATTCTACTGTTTGGTTTCATTCTTTGTGAAATTTCTTGTTCAGGCAAAACATTTTTGGAGCACAACTTCATTTATCGCTGTTTAGTAGGTATATGGGCCAATTGAAATAGAAGTATTTCTGTAAAAGCTGACAGTGTAAATCATTTATGGTTGCCCTTCCGTATACAATTTCATGCCCCCAAATTCAGTTATCTTTTTCTAAGGATGTTTGTGTAGGGGTTGTTTGAAGATGATATCATGAGATTCTTAGAGGGAGGGCTCAAAAATGGGATGATGCTGACATTCCAGTCACGATCTACATAAATCAATTGTGTATATCATTTGCAGTTATGGGCTATGGATACATGCAATTTTGGACATTTGAACTTAGCCCAGATAACTGAACATTGTAGCATGCCAAACATTTCCATTTCCATTGCCATTGCCCAAGCCCAAGTGCAAGAAGAGACATGGATGGTCATACATGTCTATGTTGTAGTTGTGTAGTACTACCACTTTCATCACTGGTCATGGGGCATGTCACCTTCAACTTCAACTTCCCTGATAGCCATAGCCATAGCCATAGCCATATCCACATGTCACCATGGACCATGGCAGTGGTATATACTGACACTAAACGCTTTCTGTTCAGTTAAATCAATGAACAATCATACCAATGTCCCAATGTCCAATTCCATTGTAGATAAGGCAGTTACTGTTTAAAGTGCGCATTTTCTCACAACACTACTAGAGAATATCAATAAAGGTAGCCGTAGTAGGTCCTTTTTAAAAAACATACCAATTGTTTCCGTACATGAACATGATGATGGATTGGTAGTAGGCTTCTCCAGCCCCCATACTTGCAAAGTTGTTTTCATGATACCAAATACCAATCAATCTAGATCACAAATTTGAACAAAGCTTCCATGCACTCATCTTCAATGCTCCTTTGTTCTAGTTCTTTGTCATTGAAATGATTTGGACAAAACATGTATTGACACACATAACCATGGCAATAGCAAGAATGCCCATTGTACATGAGCGCTCCAAATTCCAATACCAAGAACAGATCTCAACATTTAATCTTGATGGGTGGTCATCTACTATGCATTGGACCAAATTGATGTGGAAACTTGTACTGAGTGTCACCTCATGCTGGTGAGCAACTTTATGCTGGTGGTGTCATCCTAGTTCTAATCAGTACTACTTTGCTTCTTGTGTAGTGAAGGGTGGAACTGGAATGTGATCAATACTCAATGCAATGAACAAAAGCTCTCAACTCCCAATGAGTATAGTCCAAATATGTAAACTGTAAGTGTAGAAAATGTGATTTGGAATCTTTTGTTTTTTCTGAGGCAATAGTTGGATATGGGATCTGATAGTGTGGTGTGTCCCTGCTACTGACAGTACCAGCTGATTACTGATGAGTGACAGTCTTTTCTATGGAAAAATTGATCAAAGCCTCAATGTTCAATCTTAGAAAAATTGCACTAAACTGTCTTTCAGATAATGTTGACCAACCATTGATAGAGATTTTTCAAATCCATGAAGAGCAATATTCAATTCCAATATTGTTCTACTTTTGTATCAGCATGACCATGTGCATCAAATAATGAGTTAAGCCAATTTGTGATTGCTTTGTTGTGTAATGATTTGAGCTCAAATAGTCAAGTTCTTCTTTCTAGCTTTACTGGGTTGTTGTATTTGTTCTTCCACCCATGTCATCCAAGTGAAGATGAATGGGGCAACCACAGATTTAGACTAGCCATAAATGTCCTTTAATTTTAAATTTGTTCTCGTTGACTACATGGGTTGTGCCAGGGCTATTTAAATGATCAGTTCACGAATTTGGGAATGAATCTGGATTGTCATAAGGTTGATTTTCATAAAATGTTTTGCATGGCCTGCTCCAAATTTGATGTTGTTGGGAGCTGTTGACATACCAGAGATCTACACAACTTTCCTTGGTAAGACAGATTTGCACAAAGCTCACTGAGCTGACTTCAGCAATAATGTCAGATTTCCCATAGAGGATCAATATTGAGCAAGAACAAATTTGTTGGTGGCTCTAGTGTACCCTTGTAGTTACCCATTGCCATTTTCTTTTAGCACATATATCCATCCTAGTTGACTATTGTTTGATATATTTAGATTCCACTCTTAGATTTGATGGCGTTAGATATTGCTTGAGAATTGTGCCATTTCGATTCAGCCATTTAATCAGACTGAGGTTATAGAGTGGGAATTAAAACTTTTTTATGTATGAATGGAGGTTCTGCTTCCCTTCAATGTTCCCAGGATTAGTAGCTGTGACCTGTGACTGTGCCCTGTTACCAATAAAATTGGGCATGTGTGACACCACTTGCAGTCCTTCAGTAGTACAATAGACTAGCCAGTAACACCCTTTAAATTTGTTCTTGTTGACTACATGGGTTGTGTAAGGCATTGTAAATATGTAAATGTATACTTTTAAATAGTCAGTTCACAGAGTTGGGAATGAATCTGGATTATCATAAGGTTGATTTTGATAGAATATTTTGTATGGTCTGCTCCAAATTGGATGTTGTTGAGAGCTGTTGACATACCAGAGGTCTACACAACTTTTCTTGGCAAAGCAGATTTGCACACAGCTCACTGAGCTGACTTCAAGCTTATTACAATTACATGCAGTGGCAAGGTGCCACTCATGACTCAGACATGATGACAAACCCTGGACAACATATACACATCCAAAATAAAGGATTCCATGACAAGTTTGGGAAACATCAACCAATTAAAAGTTTCTGACAAATCTTAAATCAGGTTAATTAGCATTCAGCGCACTGATACGGTTGTTTTGAACAAGAAACCCTGTATCAACTCTCTTTTAGAAGAAAAGAAACAGTATTGGGGATAATCATGATATCTGTTTGGTAAGCCTTAAGCCTAGCAATCACAACAGCTCTCTTCTAATAGTTGGGATAGAATGGTTAGATACACCAAAATGATCAGTTTGCTGAGCTAATTTCATCATTGCATTCAGCCAGAGTTGCAAATAACTCAGCAAGAAGATTGTTTTGAGAGCTCTTGTGTAGACAATATGACATGTCTTTTGAGAGCTCTTGTGGAGACAATATGGCATGTCTTCATCTGTCAGCTGTCAACTGTCAACAGTGCCCCAGTTGTTTATCCTTCCATTTACAATTTACAAGTTGGCTCAGTTGAGACCCCCCTACCTCAACTTCTTCAGGATAAGTGGAAAGCTGTGTTTATGGTGGTATTATGTACTAGAGTTACTCCATAGCCAGAAAGTGGGTCAATGAGTACCATGTCAATTGTATGTGCTGTGTCACGTGTCACTGCCAGATATAGTTCTTACACTTGAGTCAACTTAAGTGACAGAGGACAGAGGGGCATATGACTGATGACTAGTCAAGCAAAAAGCAGGACTTACATTTGGCTACAATTTCCAGTACATGGGTCATGCACTCCATGTAATTTTTTTCATCAGACCACAGGATCACATACCATTTTGAATTTTCCTAAATCAAAGTGGCATAATAGTTTCATGCAATTGAACCACATTTTTTATTAATAATAATAGTCAAAACACCCTGTTTCCCTCTTCAATAAAAACAAGATACCTACTTACTTTTATGCTGTTCATACAAGTGCTCAAACTCATGAAGCACACCTGAGATACCCTGGTGCTAGTATTGTATGTATTAACTATGTTTTTGTTTTTGTGGTGTGTCCAACTTGTTTGACTGACATAAAATTTTTGTTCAGATTTTGAGGAGTGGACCTTCTTTATTCCATCGTCCTCTTTCTTGGCCTAATATTTTGGGTGACATTGATATGCATTAGATGATATGGTGTTTACATAACATCAACAACTTGACTAGAAAAAGAAATACAGCAACATCAATGAGAAAATACAAACAGACAGACCTCAGTTACATTAATCCCCAAGACTTTTGGGAAGTCCCAGAAAAAGTCTTTTCCACCCAGCTGGGCTGCACCTGCACATTACTGCCAAGAATTACCCGTTACTGTCCATTACTGCACCGTTTCTGTTAAATTGACAGTAACGAGATTACTGAGTAACAAAAATATTCCAGTAATAACTGTACCAGAGTAACATAGGAGTTGTTGTGTTGTACGTTAGTATCAGTAACGAAGGGAAATCCCTTTGTTACTGCATTACTTTCTCTGTTGCTGATCATTGGAACAGTAAGGGAAAAAGTAACGTGCAGCCTAGCCGCCCAGAATTTTTGGCCTGGTCACCACTATTTGGGGACTGGGCTTAAAATGGACTGAAAATAAGTTGTCCCTGATTTGGGGATCTGGGACAAATACATTCGCTAGCATTTCACATTTAGGTAGTAGAGTCCCCGTGAAAGTCTTTTCATTCCACTATTTTTGTGGTGACTTATTTCATTTGTCCCCCAAAAGGACAATGCGGCTAGGGGCAAATAAAATAGATTCCCTCCATCCCAAAATTGAGCAAAACTTAAGAAGTCTTGAAAGGACTGGTAATGCAAATGTAACAACTAAGCAGTGTTTTGGTAAACACTTGTAAACTTCACAGTAATGGCGTTCTTGGTGAATCATCATCATCACCCCACACCGTTGTTGTTGTAAAACCTGTACAGCTCAAGAACAAGAACCTGCCCCACATATGTGTCATGTGAATAATTGTTTAGATAAAGGGTTTGGCCCGGACCTCAGACATCAGACCTCAGAAGTCAGACCTCAGAAGTCAGACCTCAGAAGTCAGACCTCAGATGTCAGACCTCAGACCTCAGACCTTGTGTATTGTGATATCTAGCACCTCAAATACAAAAAACAAGACTTCCTTTATTGTACCAGATATTTCTAAATATCTCCAGAGGGAAGATGCCATTACTAATAATCTGATAGTACTAATACTGATAGTGCTGGTTTCATAACTATTTTATTGGTAGGCAGTTTTTATCATCACAGTTTCAACAGCTCCAATGCCAATGGATGAACAATCTGTTATCACCATAATACACACATCCAGATCAAGGTGGTCTTGTCATCATTATCATTACAGCAAGTTGCAAGTTATCAAGTAGTCAAAAGTCAGCAGAGACACTGTTTTCATTTTATATCACAATTTCAGATGGTTTCTTCTTTCATCCAAACTGACACCAAGAAAGACTGGTACAATGTAAAATTTGCCCCCAATCCTTAATTAAAACTTGACCTTAATGATGGGAGAAACAATCAGCAATAATGGTTCTGGTTCATATATTCTACTACTCCCTCCTCAAGAATCCCTGCTCATTCATCTTTCACCAGCCATTTTGTTACATGTACCATTATAGCAGCTGAGTAGATGTTTGGAGCCTTACAACATGGTGGTTCAATGAGATTTGGCATACATGACTGAAAAATATGTGTGACATAATATGTGTTGCCACAATGTCACCATGATGGTTACTTTTTTGCTGTAAATTTTGGTTTCTGATTGAACTATTGATGGAATGACATGTTCACATCTGTTCACACATACCTTTAGAGTGTCAGAGTAGATGTTTTTGGCCTGGCATTATGGTGGTTCCATTTGCTTTGGCATTCAACAGAAAAACCTGTGGGAGGCATGTGTTGCCAGATATAATCACCATCATAATGGTTACTTTTGGCTGAAAATTTTGGTTTCCAAGTGAATTTTTGATGAAAAACTTCACTTTTGTCCCCACACCTTTGTCTTATTAGAGCAGATGTTTTTTTGGCCTGGTGACATGGTTGATCCATTTGCTTTGGCATACAAGACAGAAAAAACTGATGTGCAAGATATGTGTTGCCATGAGGATGTCACCACGACGATGATGGTTACTTTTTGGCTGAAAGTTTTGGTTTCTGTTTCTGTTCCTGTTTTTATTGATGGAATTACATCCTCACATGCACCTTTTTCCACACACCTTTTTATAGTATTCTGCAAATATTTTGGACATTAAGTTGAAGATCCTTCTGTGGTTTAGACAATTTACTCTTCATCAGATTCAGATTTCCCATGTGGAACACATCATATCATCCTTGAAGTTTAACTAGTGTACATCACCAAATCCAAATCCTGATGTACTTCTCCAGACAAAACAATAATTTTCATCATGCATTATTTTCTCTAGTTTTTTAATTTCAATTTTCTGCCCTTAAAAATAAGCAATTCTTGTTTGAAAATTATCTTTTTCTCGTGCACATGTTCCAACAAACCAACGCATCTAGTTTTAGCATCTATCCTGTTGGCAAATTAATCCATACTATTGATATTTATATTCATAGAAATAGGAAATCAATGCCCTTCATGTGATACTACAAATACAAAGAAATAACCAATGAACTTGATTATCACTATGTCATGGGCCCTGGGCATGACTGGAGGACACCTGAATAATATCCACAATGCCCCTGCATAGCCCATTGTCCTGTTTCATGAGATGCCACCAGTGGCCGGTGGTCAGTGGCGCTGGCCTTCTGATTCTGATTCTGAATCCCATTCCCAGTTTCAGCTCTCACACTGGGTTATGTATCCATGGTTTTGCCACAGCCACATGTTATTGTACCTGACCATTGGCCACACCTATATGGTGTATCATCAATTGCAGGGTTAGAAATAAGTAAATTGGCCATATGCATACTTAGAAAGTAAAGTAAAGTAAATGCAAAATTTACTTACTTTCGCTTTACTTATTCTTATGTTTTGTTGCCTCAGTTCCTTACTATTTACTTATTTCAAGAGCTCATCCGAAAAGAATTACTTCTGCATACTCACATATCTTACTAAAAAACTTTAATTAAAAGCTTGCTCAAATATGAGGGAACAGGGTAAGTACATGGATAAGTGTGATTATTTCAAGCTTAAGCTTAAGATGTAGTACCTCTGGCTGATGCAATGAAACATTTTTCTGGTGAATTTTGTGATTATGAGTCACAAAAAGGACAATTTCAGAAGATAACATGATATGGTATTTGTTAACAAAGTATTGCTTTCCCAACTTGAGGTCTGGAAGGACTAATTAGTTTTGTCCACCCATGTCCCAAAAAGTCTGACATCATTTCAGGTTGCAGGGCATATGACTCATCCTGGGGCAACAAGAAAAGTCCTGGAACTTGTTACACAACAACTAATCTGCCATACCGTTATTAATACACCAAAGTAAGCCCACAGAAAGAAGGTTTGGTACCCATGTTAACAGTGAGTGTGAAAAAGGGTGTATCTTCCTATCCTTGCAACCAAGACCCCTGACTTGATCATCAGCAGAACCAGAACAGAAAATGAAAATGTGCATGACTCATCTCTATGGAATTACCAAATGTTTATCATTTCACTGTGTCTTGGGACAAGTCAAAAAAGGACATTGGTGACTAATCCCACATTAAAAATGAATATCAAAGTGCACATTAGTTTTACCTTCTTATGCCTATGCATTGTTCTAGTTTTCCAGAGGTGAATTGTTTCTTAGTTCAGTTTTTCCTTTGGGCCCTGCATCCTGAATGACTCCAAGACCAGGCAAGGTGGACTTACATAGCCGTAGTACCAACCAAGCCTTAGCATCTTTCCTGTGTCACTATCACTAGCACCACCCCCTCTCACCATGCTACAAGTTGTTGATGTTGTTGTTGGCTTAGTGGGGAATGTCCATCGTCCCATGTCCAAAATTCCGTGAAAAGGACAAGCACCGTGACATATCAAGGACAAGTCCGCTGTTGCCCTGGGGCTCATCAGAAGACACATGACGAGGACAGGACAAGTCCAGGACACAAGAGGACATGCATACTTATGGGTGATTTATACCCTACACTTTTCTCCAGTGGATAGCTACACAAACCATGGTTATATACCCCAGTACCAAAGCAGGTTTCAATAAAAAACATTAAAAGAAAAATATTATCACACAAATTTTGCTAGACAAGATGATGGTCAGTGATCAGGTGCCACTCATGACCCAGAGACAAGGAAATGTCCAGGACATGGGACTCAACAGGCCAGTCGCCACCCGTGTCTCTGAAAAATTCCTGTCCATGTTGAAATCCAGGGAGTGCCCAAATATGACATGTTCAGGACAAGTTGGGGACATTCCTAACATAGGTTTTTGGCAGCTGTTGATGAATGCTTCAGCCCATCATTCCATCAACTGTCCAGATAACATTCATGATCTTGGTGGGCATCATTGTTATTGTTAGTGCTTGCTTTTGATGAAAAAATAGGAATTAGGTCATATTACCTTCACAAAAAAAAGAGAGAAGTGCCAAGTTTTTTATTTTCCCTTAGGAGGTACGAGGCACAAGGTTCAAGGTAAAGCATTTTACCAAAACTGTGGTTCTTTTAAACGTCTTTCCTTTGCTTGTATGTGGGGCCTTGTGTTATTTTTGTGTTGTACTCTCTCTCTCTCTCTAAGCTCACAGATACATTCTTTTGTCTTGATTTTCATATAGTATCATTTGTTTGTAATTAATTTAATTTGCTCACACAATTACTCTCCATTCTTTTCTCTCATATTATCTAGTACACACCTTCACATGTAGGTAATATAAGACTCACCCCACTAAAAGGTTGGAACCTAAATTTGAGCTGTCCATGTCCTGTCCTCTGGACAGACATTCATAAAAAAATGGCAAATCGAAAAAGAGTTTTGGAGTACCATCCAGTACAGTATTATTATTACTTATTACCAACACAACACAACACAACAAAAGAAAAAAACATTCGCCCATACTACTAATGGATCATACTGGATACTGGGCAACATAACCGGCAAGACCTTGTTGACAGCTATGGAGGATCAAGGCTACCCATAACATCAAAGACAGCCATCATTGATCACTGCCACCACACAAGTTGGGATGGTGTGTTCACGATGATGTACAAGTGACTGAGTCTTCACCACTAGCAGCCCGCCCGCAACCTGATCAAAATCTATCTCGACAACAGCCCAGGACGTGCTCACACAAGTGACATTGACATTGATTTTATGTCCTCAATGAATACCAATCTTCCTATTGCAGGTACCTCTAGGGAGATTGGTAGTCACACTGGCCACTCCAGTAAACAGTCCAAAGAAAGAACTACAAATAACAAAAACAAATAATACAAGGTGAGAGGTGAGATTATCTTGTATTTTATATAATTTTTTTCTCTTCAGCTTTCAGCTTTTTACATGTTTTTCTTATCACATTCCCCATCTAGCCCTACCTCCATCTCAATCTTCTTCAATCTTGATAGCCTTTGCCTCTTAAGCTCTTTCAAATTGCAGCAGTTTCCTCATTCACAATCAACAATTCACCCACCAGAGAAGGGCCTTGATAGATCGCATTGTCATTGTCGTAACATTCTGGTTAAGGGGGGATTATCTTTTTAAATGTAGTTGCCATTTTATGTTTTTTGAAGGGGTTGATACCAGGTAAATTTACTGGATTGATGGGAGTGTCCCTAATAATTTGTGGGCTGTTAGGAAGATCATTTTTTGGGAGCTTGATTGCTTTGTTCCTACCAATGTAACCTCTCTTGATGGCACTGTGATTTTTTCTTGTCTTGCTCCAGGTCACTGATTCTCAAATCAACAATCAACTTATTCTTAACGCACTCTGAAGAAGAGCAGGAGAATATGTGGTTCTGTTTGATTTTTCCTGCTAGAGCACTGTAGAAATTTTCTAGATATTCATCATAATCTAAAAACTTAGCCTCCACTACCGGCATTACTGTTACCCTTTAGGATTTATTTAAACATTCCAGGAGCTCTTCCATAATGTACAAATTTATATCCTGTCAGCTGCATTTTTGGCATGCCCAACAACCAAAAAACAAAATTACTTTCTTGAATTATCCCATTTCTAAGAGGTGAGGAACTAGCCTACTATTTGTATTATTCTTATTTTGACAAGATCAATTATCAAAGACAACATGAAACTCTCCTCCTGGATATCATTCCCTCAAAACATTGATCTCTCTGCTCAAAGATTTCAACAACAAAGATGCAACATTCTTTGTACCTTTTTTGGCAATCCTTTTGTGGTAGACATGAGCATACAAGTTTTCTTTTGGGTCATTGGTGTTTCCATCACAAACATGGTATGATTCACCACCCCCACATCGTAGACATTGATGGGAGAATAGTATTATGCTGGTTCTGGCTGCTTACTTTGATAAGAAGGAATATACATGTTTTGTCCATAATCTACAACAAATGGATACAACTTAGAGCTACATGGAATTTGGTTTTTGGCATCTGATTTAGCTTTATCCACAAGACGTTAACCCATTACTCTCTCTCTGGCATCATGCACATTCCACATGTGTAGCAGCATGTATCAAAATCTGCTCCTTTCTCATCTTGTCATCAACATGAGATGCTTTGCCATGATTGGCATCCACAAAATCATAAAAAACCCAGAACAACCATCCTCATCACCCTCACCTTCACCATCATCACCATCCTCATCATCAATTAGGTTGGAGTATTGGGATGGGGGGTAGAGTCTGGAGTTTCTTGGGAACTATTGGGAGTGTCTTAAAGCATGAATTTACAACAAATTGCAAACTGAAAGCAAAGACTGCATATATCTTCAGATAGTTTGCTCACCTTTATGTGAGGATATGAGTCCTCCATAATTGATGGTATGTCTTCAGCTGAACAACAGCTACTACCCCTTGTCCTGGTCATCCTTTCCAGGTCTGCATGAATTTTCTG
Organism: Conticribra guillardii; assembly: GCA_036939335.1. Taxonomy (NCBI): domain Eukaryota; phylum Bacillariophyta; class Thalassiosirophyceae; order Thalassiosirales; family Thalassiosiraceae; genus Conticribra; species Conticribra guillardii. Next base: position 11,757 of record JALLAR010000922.1, read on the forward strand.
CTTGGATATATTCTTGCTTGTCCGAAATGCCATCATCACAAAAGGACAGTTAACTTTCTTGGCTTTTTGTGTATTCTTCCTTTTGTTTACCAGATTGCATTTCGATTATCACTTGAAACAATCCTTCATTGGTGTATCCCTTGACCATGAATCATCAACACTAATTTCATCCTCCTCATCCTAACTGCTGGATCCATTCCAGTTATTCCAAATATGATCCACCAAATCATCCTGTTCATCATATAGATGATTCTCTTCTTCTTCGTCCAACTCAACTCAAGTTCAGCAAATTTCTTTGCCCAAGGAGGAGTACTATCATTGCAATTACGCTTTGTTGGCATCGCCATTTTTGTTCGTGCAGCATTTGTTTTGTGACACACGACACACAACCAAATTACGTACTTTTATGGTACCATACCTACCCTACAAAAAAACTATCTATTTACTACTCAATGATGCTAAATCTCAATAATAAAGCATTGTACACTTTGATCTCTAATTACAATGACAACGACAATGACAATGAGAAAGATGAGAAGATTACAATTAAATTGATACCCATATCTAAAATTTCACCATACTGGTCCAAGTCGCCAATTTTTTGTCCGTTTTGACAGACAGACCAAATTTAGGTCCTGACCTTTTAGGGGCGTCAGTCTTATATTGTATCATTACTATAATACCAACTTCAATGTATGCATTGAAACATTCAATTATGAAAGGCAAATCCAGATAAAATTGTGTTGACCAAAAGTGTAAGGGCGCTGAAGCATAGACATTGAGAGTGACTGAAAGGGGGGATGTCAGTACATTGACCCTATTTTAGCAATTTTTGGTTTTGGGATTGACATGTGGAGAATAGTGAAGTGTTTAAGTCCACCTAGAGAGAGAGTGTTATGAGATAACAGTGAAACAATCTGTCTGGACAAAGAGACATCATCATTAAAGAGTATGAGTGTAAAATTTTTGTGTGCAGGAATTTTGTCCAAATATAATAGTAACTGATAGTAACTGCATCAAAGACAGCCTACTCTACTGGAGCGACTAAAAAGTACAATAATGATAATTTGTTTTTATTAAACAATTGTACATCATATACTATTACCTAATTAGTAATTCCTCTGTATTTCTTCATTTTTGAATCAAGTGGCAGCATATCATTTTGGGCATCATAGTCATTTTGTATCTATCTTGCACCATTTTGGAGCTATTTTTCAATCAATTTACACACGCTCAGAGAAAATTGGACACCAGAGCTGCCAGAGTATTATTCCAAGGATATTCTTCATGTCATAAATTGAATTGTTTGGAGAATGCTATCCTGAATACTTTTCATTCTGTGAGATGGTGGCACTATGTACACTTATAAGTAGGTCAATATTAGAGTGACAGTTTAGACATGACCAAAAGAGTGATAGTGATCATATTCCATAAGTGAATTATAAGTAAAGGAGAGACCTTTCAAAGTAGTGATGCAATGTCTGACATGAAGGAATGATGCAAGTTAAATAAGAACGTTTACTCAGAATATAAATAGTGTGCAACAATGAATAAGATAGGGAAGACACACTGAAATTTAAAAGAGCAACAAAATCGTAGACTGTCATATTTTGGTCACTCTAGATGCCCAGCAAAGAGTGTCTATAGAAGTGGTGCAGCAATTTTCATGTGTTTTCAACAGTTTCATAAATAGTTGATGGTTGTGTTTTTATGTGTAATGGCTGTATTTTTGTTGTTGTTGAGTGCAGATGCATTCAAAAAGGATTCATTCACATATCTTGTTCATATTTTTAATTCAGTCTTTGTCAAGTGAATGGGAGTGTGGAAAAGGTTGTGCCTGATGTGCTGCAGCTCCCACAGGAAGAAAGCGAAGAGCACAAGTTTGGCAAGGAAGTAATTACTGGGTCCAGCAAAAATGGCCAGAAACATCTTCAGTTGGACATCATTATAATCTGTTTACTGATAAAAATTTGAAGCGGATCCTCGAAAGTATTTGGATAGAACACAATTGGAAATTAATATAAAAGAACTATAATACGCATACTATGTCAATATTTGCTATGTTTCCAAATTCTAAGGAGCCTCCATTTCACCACCTGCACTTGATTGATTTCTTTGTCTTGCCTACTTGATTCACGACATATCTAAACACAAAGTACTACGACAATTGATGATAATATCTCAGCCGAAGATGACATACAAGCAATTAATTCCATCAAAGACATTGTCCAAAAATGAAATGGGTCGTTTAGGAACAGCTCGATTCACTCTATCATCAGTCAGCACCGAGCCACATAGGTCCAACATCACTTTCACCATAACTGGATTTGAGAAGTTTCTGGGAGTCATAAATCGTCTTCCACTCACGTTTGAGCAAATTCAACATATCTTGCTTGTCAGCGAATGGGACATCAAAGTGACGGTGGAATACCACATCCAAGTTACTTTCTTCCAAAACATGTTTCTTAACAGCATTGCACGCATCGACATCAACACTGCACACCCAGTTCAAAGTGCGCCAGGCCAATGCAGAATGACTGCTTTCCTCATTTGCAATTGTTTGCAACTCCTCTCCTATCCAAGTCAAAGTTGCACGATCAATGCCAGAGTATTTAGTATTGTCTGCTCCTTCTTGCACAACTTCGCGAATGATCTTAACTTCTGCAGCAGCAGCCAACGCTGACAACGTTTCATCAACGCAGCCTTCCCTTGCCACTGCCATCGCTAATGCCGTCAAATTTTGACTGAACGTGTGCATAGACGCTGGCAATGGACCGGGTCCTACCTCTTTCCCCAGTAACCTAGACGCAATCTCAAACGACGTTCGTGCATGTCGGACTTCGTCCAAACCTGCATGTAATGCATCTTCCACCAATGTGCTCGGGGCATGATTGGTCATGAGAGCGATAGAAAAGACAGAAAATGACGCAATGGACGAATGCTCTCCCAAAGCACGTCGAGTCCATTCTTCTCCCAATAGATATTGGGCTTGACTAACTGTATCATTACCAGATTGCATTTCGATCATCACTTGGCGACAATCCTTCATGGGCGTATCTCTTGACCACGAATCATCAACAGCAATCAATGGGGATGATTTAATAATGCTTCCGCTATTATCCACAAAAGGCCTCCCTTCAATGATTTCATAGCACATCTCTTCCCGCAATATGTCCACACGTGCCGTCGCATCAGAGGAAAAATCCAAATTGATGGAATCTCCAGTTACTGGGAATGTCAAGTTAGCAGTGTAATCAGATGTACATTTATCATCTTTGTTATCTTCTGACGTGAAATTTTGAATGTCTACGTCCAATACACGACCAGACGGAGCTGCAACTTCGAGCGATTTGGAGCACCCATCTACCAGAATTTCAACGTTGAAGGTACAGGTCTGAAGCACCCTTGACTGCGTGGATAAAAACGGCTTTCCATTTTCAGTGTTACGGTCATTATTGAGATACGAGTGCGATTGTTTGTCAAGCAAAGCAGAAACCGTGAATGCAGCAACTGCGAATTTGCCAACTCCGAAGAAATAATCGCTTGTAGTACTTCCGTTACTTCCAGATAAAAAAATGACAGAGATGAGAAGATATGCCATAAATGTTGTCACCATCATGTTAAATAAGAAGGAACGGCGAAGAGTAAACGCTCGATTTGGAGCATTATCATCTTGTGTCTTTTCTACAAGACTGGTTTTTGTTTTAGGGTATGAGATTGATTGAGGAGTGAGGTTACTACTCAACGCATTATTTTCACTCAAACCCAATGTTTCACCTTTGCACCAAATGCGTTCTTGTAATCCAGGAAGAAATTCGGCTGCCATCTCCTCTGTTGTTCCACCCTCTCCGTAAAATGCCTTTTGGTTTTTGTAGAAGCATCCTTTGGATGGGAATTCTCCGACGTGGAATTCAGAGAATCCCAACTCTTGTCGCTTTTGGTCGCACTCTTCTTGTGATAGGCAAGGAGTTTTAGCTCCATCAGATGGTGCACCAGATGTTGCATCAGATGTTGCATCAGATGGTGCCTCAGTGCTGCTAGCACTCGATTGGGAAGATGGTGCCTCAGTGCTACTCATTTGGGAAGGACCGGACGAAGGCACAACCGTAGAAAACACCGTACCAGAAGGAGTAGGAACAACGGTAGGAATCTCTGGCACCACCGCGGTTTTGCACCATATGCGCTCACGTACGCCAAGAAGATCCGATTCCGACATTTCTTCCACCGTCCCTCCCTCTCCAAAAAAAGAGTTCTCTCCCTTGAAGAAACATCCATGGGTTGGAAACACGCCTGTATAGAATGCATTAAATCCCAGCTCTTGGCGTCTTTGATCACATTCTTCCAGCGATAGACAAGGAGTATCATCTTGAGTGGTAATTATTTCTGGAATTGGAGTGGGCTCAAGTGCAGTAGTAGGACCATTGGTAGGGAAGAAATTGCCAGCGGAGCACCAAAGGCCCGTGTAGGACCAAAATGCTCTGTAAAAACTCGGCTCCAAAAAGGGCATCACGGACGGCGCATCCTCCTCCTCTGGGATAGTCACATTGATTGTGACCCAGGACATGTCCTCTCCCCAAGTAACATTGGGAATGACGCTGGTCTGAGTCGTGTCACAATTACTAGTGACGAGAAGTTTGGCTTCATTGTTATCAAAGGGCTTGCCGCCTTCCAAGAATTCTCCGTCATTGTATCTCTGGACGGTCACTGGGACATTGCTCGTGATTTTCATGGGTAACACGTTGAAATAGGAGAGGCGATCGCTGTATTCCTCATGAATGATATGGTTGTTGGGAGAGGCATTTCCGATGAGGGTGCGTTCCGACTGGACAGCGAGCATGCCTATCTGGAAGACGAGGGAGCTTTTCAAGGCTGTATGAAAGATCGTCATGATTCCGATGTTGTGCTGTGCCAATGTTGAAACTATACTCCAGATTGCAATATGAGGGATGGGCTGGCAACTATCTCGCTCGTCTGATTAAAATCACAAGAGGAATAATAAGACGATCGAGGGAGATTGCTTATCTTGTACTACTCTATCAAGAAGAATAAAATAATAATATTGCGCACATCATTATTATTTTGTGAAACTCTCATAGTACCCCACATTTAGGCCTGAGACTCTCGCCTAGCCTACGGGGCTTGTACCTTGTACCCAATGGATGGGTTATCTCTTTACTCTCTCTAGAGAGGAATCATTAAAACGAACAGCTAATGTGAGAAAGTCGTACCCCTGATGAGAAGATCCAAATCAGACTTGTAGTACCAACATATTCACCCCTTTCATGAGAAAAAATAATAATTATGAGAACCCAAGATTAGAAATAATAATGTACTCCTCTCTCTCTCTAGAGAGAGAGAGAGAGGATCTAATGTTGTACGTCCTATGGTCTATGGTATCTAATACGGTACTAGGTACAACAAGAGTAGATGTACATCTATGTACATGACACGAAGAACGAAGACCCCCGATCTTGCACAAGATATTGTACACAAGATTTATCTCTGACGGAGCTCGCACATAAAATTAAATTGAAAGATGACAGTCTGAAAACTCAAAAGTGAAAAGTAAATTCAGCCGCCATGATCATAAAATATCTAGGTAGTGCTAGATCACAGCGAGGCCCTCGAAGATGAGCACCATTAGCAGCAACCAAAGGATATACGGCACTGTAAGTCACCCGTCGCTCCAAATTGTCATTGTACGAGGTGTTGTTAGTTTAGGCTTTGGCAGCTTTGTCTTGGGACTGCATGCGTTTGCGTCACTGTTGTATCATCTTTGTTTTTTATGGCTGTGTGTGGGAACGGATAGATTGCGCCGTTGACCACCGTCAGTACGTAACCTAGTGGGCGTGGTCAGTAAAGAGTACTAGCTGGTAGCATGCTATATTTCTAGCTAATCTTAGAACTGATGATCGATTGATGATATTTGCTTTTCGGTTGGGGGAGTTCAATTTGGAATTATTTTGGTTGGCGGTAGGCGTCCTGTATTTGTCAATGAAGGAATGGCCATGATATTTGCTAATTTCTTTTTTTAAAGGATGGAATTGCTTTTTTTTCGATTACTATTTTTCCATTTCCAATTATCAACCTGTTTTCTTTAATCACGCATTGTCATTTTTGTAGGACCATCCAAATCATTGCAAAGCACTGTGTTATCAAAGAAGGACACGCATTTCCTACTCCAGCTTCCCTATAATACTTACTTCATTTGGGATATTATTTTTGTTGCAAGATTTTTATTTTGAATTTACTTTGGCTTTTTTCAATGGACAGAGCGTAAAAATAATAACGAGGACGTCTACAAATTCTTTGTTCGGAGTCTCTGAATGGAGAGAAAAATTCTCTCCTTCTTCGGCTAACTCAACTCAATTGTCATCCACATCCACATCGACTCTTCCTCTTTTACTGCTACCATTCACTCCATCACAAATAATTCTTCCCGGCCAATGCACAACACTCACTTTCCGACATGGCAAATATATAGACATGATTGATGATGCTCTCACCTCCTATGAATCCGTGGTGGGGCTGTCGGTGCTGGACGAAGATGGATTACTCCCTGTAGTGGTAGTATGTGAGGTTTTAGAGGAGGAGCTTACCCTTCATTCTGGTTTCCGCGGAGTAGTTTCAATGAAAGTGGGGCTTCGAGCTGTTGGAAGGGCGTATCGATGCAATGGGGCAAAGCGGGGTGATGCCGGAGATGCTGATGGTGCTCGCTCCGTCGAAACTGATTTTGCAAGAACAGCTTTGGATGATATTCACTTGGGAAATTTCGTTGACTGGCAAGATGACACAATGGACATTGATGAATTGAAAGCAGCAAATGAATATGTCCAGAACATTGAATCATCTTTGATGCTGCCATCGTCTTCATCTTCATCCCGTTCGTCTGTATTATCACCTCATTCTAACTCTGCACTGAACAACGAGACAACACATCGCCTGCAGCGGCAGGAGTTACTTTATAATCATGCGTATGAAAGTTCACTTCAATACCTAACCACACACTCTCCATCACCCGAGACGAGTGGCGCTTATCAGTATCAACAGCATGCCAGATTAATTGCGGCTAGTTGGGCAATATTTGCAGCTATCGAAAACGAATCGAAATCAGCATCCGCAATCATGCAGGCACTTTCCACCAAAGACACCGTGGAGCGATTGCGCTTGGGGACGGTCGTGATGCTTGAAAATATGGGAGAGGGGACGAAGGGTACTTTTCGTTACGAAACTGCGAATGATGAAGGCGACGATGCATTCCAATGATGGCATGATGGACTGAATTATCAGTTTTCACAGAATGCCAACGCAATATATAGTTGTCTCCTTGATCCGTCGTAACAAAAAAATGTGCACCACAATGAGGAAGTATTTCATCGGAATTAATTATTAATATGATCTAGTGCACACGTTGCAGAAGGTGCTCTAAGTTTATTTGATAATGCTTCTGTTGAAATCAATTTGTACCATCACATCAATGCCCATTCGCTCCTTTTTTTGGTAATGTAATAACTTCAACTACATCATAACAATGTAATACATTAAAAAACACTCTCTAAAACCTGAAACGCCACATCAATTATTACTAATAACACTAGATATCCATCAAAACAAGTTTAATTATTCTTTGACATTAGTTTTAATGTTGTACTGGTAATATTATACTGTACATACACAGTAACAACAGGTAACAACCATCATTGGCATAACTGAAGACACAGTAGCACATTCATTACATCATATATATTCACCCTTTAAACTCAGCCATGTTTTGGGCAGGGAGTTCATGAGCGTAATAATCTGATGCCCATTCCTCGTGAAACCCTGGTGCATTTGCCAACAACTCTGCATAACCCAATAGCGTCCAAAGGAAATCCACTGTGTACTGCTCAAAAGTCATTTTCTCTCGGCACCAAGCATTTGCATTCTGTATAATCGCTTGTACCTCTTCCTGGTTTTCGTCACTGATGGCCCATTCGACGCGTGTCGTGAGGTCTTCGAGATTGTGCTGAACCGGGATGTAATGAACGAACGGGATCAGCTCCCTTTCCCAATAATTAATCCACCTTGGTTCAACCTTGATTACAACAGAATTCATACAAAGAAGTGTTGACATCCGTGCGCTCCATCCAAATCCTTCGACATCAATGACAGCGCGGTATTTCATGAAGTCTTCCTCTTTCATCTCATTCCCGGATACTGGGCGATTCTGCAATCATGAAATAATATAAAAATTGTTTTGATGAGTTTAAAGTAAACAATAACAGACAAAGTAATTTGCAAAGAAGTTCTGTTCACAAAGGTATCTTACAATAGAATAAGAATATACACTCGGCCTTTGTGAAATTTCTTTGACATCCATGATATCGCCATTGAGTTGACCTATGGAGATGAGTTTTTCGCGTGGTTTTACTCCATCATCGTAGAGCTCCCTCCAACCCGTGGAACGGCCTCTCCACACTGCCAGTTTTTCCTTATCTTCCCATGGATAAGTTGCTTTCATTTCTGTGAAATAGGGGTCCCAGCTCTTACGAGAATCCCTAAGAACATTTTTCCGATTGCGCAAATAATACATGATACTAAGTGATGGCCAAGAATGTTGACACTCCGCCTCGTCATTGATGGCATTTGTTCGAAAAACAGGCACCATGTCGTCTCCACACCATGGCACATCACTCTCGTCAAATAAAATTGGGAAGTCGCCTTCAGTGATTACTTTCATCCTTGGTTCACGGTCAACCAATTGGTGAGCCATTGAAACAGCACTCTCAAGAAGTGTGACCCAATCCATGTGTTTGCCGTGTTCATCAGGGGAGAAATTAGTCCACCATTCTTTTTTATCACCATCGGGGCGAAGCACCTTGCCATCGCGAACAATGTATGGTAGGCTAACCCCAGTGAGGCGCACAAAATTGTCGTCCTTCATTTGTTTCAATGCTGCCCTGAATTTTTCTTCGAACGTTTTGCCTTTACCAAATTCGGAAAGTATTGCGATGAATTTTGGAACATTTAGCGGGTAAGGGTCTGGATTATTGTTGCTAAACGATAAACCAGAGATGATTCTCTTCACCAAACCCCTGTCAGAAGCAGGTTTGGCTGAGGGCCATCGGTGCCACGGGTAGCCTTTTGGTGGCGCAAGAGGATCAGTTTCGAAGGACACTTCCATCTTCTCAGTGGTGCTCCACTGATTATCAGATGGCGTGATGATAGAATTGCCAAACATGTTTTTTTCCTGTTCTTCCTCCGAGAGCATTAAAACATTACTGACAAATGCTTTCATGTGATAATCTTTCATTTTTTCTGCTTTCCTTGAATTGGAAATATGAATCAAACTTGTGTATCTAGAATCTCTCGCCATTTGCATTAACTGATAGCTGTTCTGTGGATAAAAAATGTAGTTGTCAATTTCCTTCAACAAAATCATACCAAATAGAAAGAAACGAATTTATGTAAAAGTCAGTACCCAAACTCTCAAAATGAAAGCAATGAAATGATAATGATACAAGAAATTCAACTCACCATAGATACCAGCTGACAGTTTGTCTCTCCACCAAACTCATTCACACGTGCAATCGCATTTAGAGCAACTTCATCGGTGCTTTCTTGGGGACGAGAATCGATTTCCTTTCGCCAGACATCGAGACATCTGGATGAACGTCGATTCATGATGATGAAATCACTGCTGGCAGAAAATGGTAGATTTGCGCTCTTGAGATTATTGAAGAAATAAAGCCTAGAGACTGGATTTTCTTCTTCATTCTCGGTCATAGAGTCTTCGATATGATATTTTTCATTCGCAACTTGAAGCAGCTCATTCAGGGGTGCACCCATTATAATATCAATATCCAAATAATAGAGCCATTCAACAGAATTGAGTTCAGGGATTTCGTCAATGTAATTCAGTAGAAGTGTTTTGAATCTCATGTATTTCAATGTTCCTAATAATAAAATACAAGAGCAGCAATATCACAATGGCATTAATGAGTAATTATAAGACATTGGTTGAATATGCTGAGAAAACATCACAATGCAATCAATGAATAGAATGTTCAATTTATTTGCGCCTCACTTACCATTCTCAAAATAATCCAGCATATCATCATCTTTGGACTGTAACACGACCACATTTTCATCGAGTACTCCATTATATCTCTCACGAGGCGCATCAGTTAAGACAATAACAGGTCCATGAAAATCGCCCCGACGACGGATTGAAAGAATGCATCGCTCCAATAGCGTGTTTTCGGCCGCTGCTTTTCCAAACGAAAGGAGGAAGATGGCGCGTCTCTGCTCAGCGAAATCAATATGTGGCTCTTGATTCTTGAGCACGACATCTCCTTGGAGCAATCGTTGCGTTAAAGCAGCGGAAGAAAATAGATCTTGCTGATCATCAACAACCTTCAGTCCTGGTACTTCTGGTGGTTCTGAGAGTATCACGTAGGTAACAATAAACACGAATAGGGCCAGTACACCATTCACACGAGCGGGTAGACTTTTCGTGCGCTTGAATGGGGGTCTGAGAGGGCCCTGAACCGAGCGAAAGGAGGTCACCATTTTGGTGGAATGATTTGGGTTGATTTACACAAGGATTGACAATATTATACGGGATTTTGAGTCGAATGGTGCGTGCAGTGTGCGAATGTACCGTATTTCGTATTGCAATTTATTATGCATGGCTTTCAAAATATGATGCTTGATGGGGAATGGCGTCGTTTTATCTTGTCAACAAGATCACAGACGCGGTTTCAAAAAGCAGATAAGTAGTGCAGATAAGTAGTATCGTAGTAGTATCTACTCCTAATATTGATTGTATCTACTAGTATGTAGTCGCGGACGTATGGTACGAGTCTGGACATTACTACTACTTCATAAAAAATATTATTTTTCTAACGGATCATCATACGAGACCCAGTTACTCCTCAAACTAGATGACACTATTATATGACTACATAGTACCTAGTAATGACTCGAGTTTTCACTGGTCTTCAATTTGTACTTTTCTTCTTGGCATACTGAGAAGTGAGAGGTAGTACTCTCTAGAGAGTTAGAGACGTAAGAGGAGTAGATATCGTATCTAGCTGTTATTTTTCTGGGCGTGTTTTCAGAAAACCATTGCCAAAACATACTATCTAGTACCGTAATAAACAAGACTTAGGAGGCAGTAGTATACGATATCTACATGCGAACCCTAAAAATACAATATTGCCAAGTCCACTCTAGATAGGTATGTCTAGACTTTCATTATGTCATTTCGCCATGCCAGCAAACTCAACATAAAATGCCCGGAATAAAAGAAATCATGATGCATCGCAAAAAATATTACTCCTCTACATAGTAGATATTTTAGATCATTGCCGCATATCTTGCATGATATGGTACCAATTTGAATCTGATACGAGTAGTACTGCTACTCTCTACTACCGGATATCAGAATCATAAACTTTTCAAGAAACAATTTCGCAGATAGATGAAAAGCAAATAATAAAATAATAATCATTTCATTCCAAAATGACGCTGCTCCTATCGCTCGCGCAAAGTAAACTTGGGCGTCCTCTATCCCAACGCACAAAAGGAGTGCTGGCTGCACTTGTGTTTGTCGTTGTCTACGCATCGTTATCCTATTCACCTGGAGATGGCATCAGGGGTTCATCCAATGGAAGCAACTTTGTGATACACCCAGAATTCTCTTACTCGTCCGAAGCCCGTTATCAGCGTTTTCTACAAGATCAAGAAGAGGACGTGAATGACAATCAAGAGCCGGAAGCTCCCATCGCAGCAACACCAACCACAGAGTCCGATACTGTGGACCATCAAAACAAACGTGCCATTGCTCTTATTTCATTTGGAGAATCCGCTGCAAAAAGTACTCTAGTCGAACGAGCAGTCCTCTCTATTCGTCGTCGAGGAGCTTTTGATGGACCCGTTGTCGTTCTAACGGATGCATCTCATGAACGATACGAAGGCACATTTGATGATAATGTCCATGTCTTAAATTCCCGTGACGAAGACATGAAGTTTGGTTATTTTGATGCAGAGGGAATGAAATACAAACGATTTAAGACTCTCGTTTTAGATTACATCCAAACTTTACCTTCACTTGACAGTGTGGAATGGGTGTACTACATGGACATTGATATGCTCATGGGAGCTCCCTTCGACGAACTGGTGCAAGGTCTTGAGGAAAAGTATAGTGTCGAGAGCGCTGTTAACGAGATCGAACAAGACAAACGTCCTCTTTCAAAGCTTTACTTTTTCTCCGACCCAAGTTCAGGATTTGCAGTAAATAGCGGTTTTATGATTATGAATCGGTATTCTTCGCAACATTGCCTAGATCTTTGGAGGGGCGAGATGGACTCTCATCCATCTTACATATTCGACCAACAAGCACTAAATCAACTCGCAGAACGGGATGAAAATACAGACGCGGAAGCTGAATGTCATTTAGTACGCATGAACCCAGCAAACTATCTAGCATATACCAAAAATGAACACGCCATGACCGAGATGGGACTTGCCGAGACGTTGCCGCATCTTATTCATATTTATAACTCATGCAAAGCGGAGAAATTTAGCGAGAAAAGCAACTGAAGATTTTGTGAGCCTCGTGTTGAATCTCACGGAAGAAGAATCTAAAGAGCACAAGTTTGGCAAGGCAGTTATTAAGCCATCTGATGACAAGTGGGAAACTCATTCTGATGTCAATATATCATGAGTGAAGTCCGCTTGAAAATATGTTTGAAATATTATATTGAGTAAATTGTAGGATTCGTTGGTGAGCTTTTTTCCCTCATTGGTCGTTTTTGTAAAATAATCATAAAAACAAATTTATTGAGCACTCATATATCACACCTTTCGATGGGATAAAAAAAGAAGTCTGATCAATGCAACATAAAATACTTCAACTTAATGCTGTCTTCGTATGCATCACAAAAGAACAATAAAAATACACATCCGAAATTCTGACTCAATACAAGAAAATGAATAGTGTGTACAATCTTGAATCCAACAGTAAGTTCAAAAATTCCCTATAATATTATGAAGATGATTATTCTATTTGTGCCTACACATCTCACAATTTCCCCCTGCCTGCAACCCCTATCACAAGTGCAGCATTCGCATTATCGATGCATTGAATCAAAA